>CM046437.1:46192073-46326519 GCA_025506505.1 Flaveria sonorensis | reverse complement strand
TGTGTGGTTTATGGCATTTGACTAGGAATGGTAAATGATGGTTGTTATTTAGTCAATGACCAAGTGTGCATCCATTACATAATTTTAAGGTAATATCAAAAGATTATAAGGCTGATGCAACCAAAGAAGCCAAAAAACCAAAGGTCTTCCTGCATGCATGCACTGGACGTACAAAGGTAGAAGTGCTTCGGAAGTTTTACACACTACATCAGAAAATACTCTAAGTGTAAAATCTTCCGAAGCCAGAGTCCAAATCTTCCGAAGCCAAAGATGAAGTCTTCCGAAGCTTCAGAGACAAAGTCTTCCGAAGCCATTTTGCTGTGAAGACTGATTTCTTCCGAAGACAGAGAAAGACATGCTTTCTCTGATCTACTTTACATAAAGCTGACACACTTTCCGCTGCAACTCTGAAGACTCACCAACTTGTATGAGTTGGTGAAAAGTCCATGCTTTTGTAAACTGTAGATTAAGGTCTTTGTCTGTAACTTCCTACTTTTGTACCTGTAAACCTTTTTGTAATAGAAAAGGATGTGAGCTATGGCATGTCATAGTCACTAGTCAAAAGGCAATCTGCCTTTTGACTTTAGATTGATCTTGTTGTCTAGATTAGTCAATTCCAACTGTCCTTCTAAGTATTGACGGTTGTAGGATGTAGTATAAAGAGTCTCAGGTTCTTGTAATTTAGATATGCTTTGTAACACTTGTAATAGAACTTGAGAGCAATATACAACACTCCTTGAAAACCATATTTCTGTGTTATTGTTGCTTGTTCTGTCTCATTACTTACTTGTGTTCTTAGTATCCTCATAATCAAACCCGGTTCCCTATTTGAACTGTTAAGTGTTCCAAGTCTCTCCTCATTGTGAAACTGATTGTGTTAGGCACCCTTACCCGGTCCTGCAACTAGTATCAGAGCATTTTAGGCTCTTGATTGTAAGATCTCACCATCTTTAATCCTCTTAGTTTCACAGTTCACTTAACATCTCAAATGGCAGCTATCACAAAGGCTGATATGGAAACCGGTACAATGACAAAGTCCCCACTGATCACTCCTGAAGACTTTGATACTTGGTGTCAAAGAATGGAAGGCTTTATCAAGTCTCAAGACTCCAGGATGTGGGGTACTGTTGTCGATGGACCTCATGTACCATCCACCTCTTTAGCTGCTGGTGGTGGTGGTATGATACCAAAGAAAGTGGCTGACTATTCTGATGAAGACTGGAAGAAGATTGATATTGATCAGAAAGCCATGACCGCCCTCCAAACTGCTCTTCCAAACTCTATCTACAGAGGCTTCAAGAAGTGCAATACTGCCAAGCAACTCTGGGATGCACTGAAGCTGATGTATGAGGGTCTGATGATGCAAAAGAAAACAAGAAAGACCTCTTGAAGCAGCAGTTTGAGAACTTCACCTTCAAGACAGGTGAAACCATGACTCAACAATACTTTAGGTATGTTGAGATTGTGGATACTCTGGCAGATGTTGGAGTAACTCTTGAGAACAGGGACATTGTGAGGAAGTTCATGTCCTCTCTTCCCAGACAATGGACATACTATTGTGTGGTCATCAAGAGGACTGAGAACCTCAAGACCCTTACTCTCACAGAGTTGTATGGTATCCTCAGTGGCTACCAGATGGAGATGAACATGCAAAATCCATCTGGTAACTCCAACAACCAACAGAGTTCAGCCCTTCATGTGGTTGAAAGGGATTGCAGAGAACCACAGCACCATCTCATCTGCTACCCTGACAAATCACAAAAGGGTCCTTTCATCACCTTTCCAGAGACACCAAGGGAAGGCTACATCCCTGGAAGCCCATTCCAGGAGACAAGTTCTTCACAAGCTTTTGTGTCTTCTGATGAAAGTTCAGGCAACTTTCTCTTCACCCTTGAAGATCTGGACTGTATCCATCCAGATGATCTGGAGTATATGGAAATAGTCCAGCAGATGGCTCTTCTCACTCACAGAGCCAACAAGTTCTACAAGAGGACTGGAAGGAAGTTTCCTAGCAATGCAGCCAGTGGAAAGTTTGGGCTTGATAAAAGCAAAGTGAAGTGTTACAACTGTAACCAAATGGGACACTTTGCCAGAGAGTGCAAGGCACCAAGGTCAAATGGTGGGCAAGCACAAACAAGGCCAAACTACACTGAAGGAGCTCACCAGAATGAGAAGCCAAGACAGCAAGCCGCAGTTGCTGTTGAAGAAGGAGGCTTTGACTGGAGCTTTCAGGTGGAAGATGCATCTCCAAACCAAGCATTGATGGCAGATCATGATGAAGCCAAGGTATTGGAACATCTCTGTACACCTGAATGTATTGCTAAAGTTAATAGATACAGGTCCTATAACTTAGAGATGAGATCTGATCTTGAGTCCTTAAATATCTTAAAAGCTGATTTTAAAAGAGCTGAAAATGATTATAAACTTAAGATAGAAGATCTAGAGAAAACCATTTCAACTCTTAAGCATGAGCACACTAACTACAGGACTCAAATCAAAGATCTCATCTCAAAGTTAACTGAATGCCAGCTGAGCTTGTGATCAGCAAAGCCAGGGCAGAAAAATGTTTCTTGAAGAAGAGACCTTCAAGAACATAATATCCTCATCCCTACATGCAAAAGTTTGTTATCAGAAATAAGCAGGACTGGGATCTACTGAGATAGCTCCTCCACACACTCTATTGTCTGTAAGATCTCCAAGGTGTGGAACTTGTGAAGATGAGCTTCCCCTCATAGACCCCATTATTGAAGAGGATGAAGAGGAGATAATGAAGAATGACTCTGAGAAGAGTGAAGAAGATCATCTAAGAAGGGTCCTTATTCTCCTGAGGAGAGGAAAGACTGGAATGACCAAGTCAAAGAGAAAGAACTTGATCAGAAGAGCTAAGAGAAGATCAAAGAAGGCTCAAGAATCAAGGACTTTTGACTCCAAGCAGAAACAAGTGTTCATTTTGCAGGGTTTGAAGTGGTAAACTGAAGACTCAACTATGAACTCTAGTACCAGGAGTTCTAGTTTAGTTCCAAACCATTCCAGCAAGAAGAAGAAGACTGACCAGCTGTGTACCACTGCTACACAGCCTGAACCATCCAGCTCCAAGAGCAAGCCTCTCCCTAAGAAGCTTGTTGCATCATCTGTGAAGATGAAGATGGAGAAGGAAAGTGATCAAACTCAGTCTTGCTCTCAAAAGAAGACTCCCAGAAGAAGCAAATGAATGCATCATGTGTGGTAGTACTTCTCTCTGGCTCTGGGAAGAAAGAAGGGAAAATAAAGCCTCAGAAGGAAATCTGTTTCTTTGGAAGCTCCAAAGTGAAGAAGAAGACAAGTGAGAACTTGCCTTCGAAGAATTTTGGTCTCGAAGAAAGGAATGCTTCCGAAGTACTAAAGCGTGCTGCAGTGAAAGCAAGATCTTCTGAAGGTCCAGTATCAAAACCTCAGATGTTATTGAAACTTCCAAGGTGTTGAAGGTCAAGTCCAATCTTCAAAGATGGTGTGGAAGATGAAAAGACCTGGTGATTGAGAGTTCTTCATCAACAGCAACTAATGATCCTCAAAGCTTGAATATAGGATCTGTTACTGTTACATTGTCTTCAGATCACTTTGAAAAGCCCAAGACCAATGAGGCTTGGGTTTCCAAGTTTAACTAACCACTTCTTTTTGTAGGAACAGCTAAAGACCAAGGAAATGTGTGGATCATTGATAGTGGTTTCAGTTCAGGCATATGACTGGCAATGGTTCTTTGCTTCACATTTTGAGAAATTGATGGAGGACCAGTTGCTTTTGAAGAGATGCGGGTGGTTACATCACTGGAAGGGGTATTGTCACAAATGGTAAGCTCACCATTGAGAAGGTAATTTTGTTAAGGAGCTTGGATACAATCTACTGAGTGTATCCTATTTTATGATCAGAGACACAACATGCTCTTTACTGAGCATGAGTGCATTGTTCTCAAGCCCGGGGTGGTTATTCCTCAGCATATCCTGCTCAGAGCCCCCAGGAAAGGGAACATGTACAAGATTGACTTGCAAGAAACATCTCCCTCAAGAGAGGTTTCTTGCTTTCTATCTAAGCAAATAGTGATGAGTCTTTCCTATGGCATAAAAGAATGTGCCATGTAAACTTTAAGAATATGAATAATTAATTAAGAATGATTTGGTAACTGGAATGCCAAAGAAAGGTTACAAGTGATGATCATTATGTTGCATGCCTGAAAGGGAAGCAACACAAAGTGTCTCACAGCCAAAGGAAAAGAACTCTATCACTACTCCCCTACACTTATTACACATGGATCTCTTTGGCCCCACCAGTGTAATGAGTTTAGGAAGGACCTCATATTGTTTAGTGATCACAAATGATTTCACAAGATTCACTTAGGTCTTTTTCCTTAGAACTAAGGATGACTCCTGAGATCTTGAAGAACTTCATTCTGAAATTGAGAATCAATCTGATCACAAGGTCAAGACCATAAGATGTGATCAAGGAATAGAATTTAAGAACCAAATCCTTGATACATTTTGTGATGAAAAGGTATTTCAAGACAATATAGTGCTCCCAGGACTCCTTAGCAAAATGGTGTTGCTGAGAGGAGAACAGGACACTTATTGAAGCTACAAAACCATATTGTCTGACTCTAACCTGCCCATCACCTTCTGGGCAGAGGCAATTAACACAGCCTGCTATGTGCGGAACAAGTTTTAGTGGTTAAGACTCATGGTAAGACTCCTTATGAGCTGTGGCATAAAAGGAGACCATTTATTGGTTTCCTCAGGTCATTTAGATGTCCTTGCACATCTTAAATACCAAAGATCAAGTAGCCAAATTTGATGAGAAGTTAGATGATGGACACTTTATTGGATATTCTTCCTAAGCTAAAGCTTATATAGTATACAATCTTAGAACTAGAGTAGTTGAGGAGTCAGCCAATATGACCTTCAATGATCACACTCCTAGTGTGAAAGGTTCTGGTCCGGATTGGCTATTTGATCTTGACTTAGTTACCAACTATTTTAACAAGTCTTGTGAGAATGTTTTAGGATCTATAGATATATATCAACAGGAGATCCCGACCCAAGATTTGAGCTGAGAAGACCAAGCAAGATTACTACTTCAGCTCCTTTGGTGACTAACCCTACAAATGAAGATCCTATCAGCACAAACATGACAAATTCAGCTGATACATCTAGATGCCTTCAAATTCCAGCTCAAGGGTTCAAAACTCAGGTGAAGAGCTTCAAATCAAATGTAGGAGGAATAGAGGTGGTGATAGTGATCAAGAATTCTTGATGCTGATAACCACTCCATAGAAGACAACATAAATGATGTCACAAACTCATTGGATCAAGTCTCACTTGATAAGTGTGCTGACGTGGTGGGTGACACTCCATTACCAGATTCGAATTTTTCTAATCTGGATCTTTCAAATCAACTTTCTATGATCCCTCAACTCAGGATCCCAAGTCACACCACCACAAACATCATTGAAAAGTTGATACAGGGGTGAGAACAAGGGACAAACCCATGACAAAAATGTTTGTCTATATTCTTGCTTCTTTCCCTAAATAGAGCTAAAGAAAGTTGATGAGGCTTTGAAAGATGGAAGCTGGGTTGAAGCAATGCAAGAGGAGCTGCTTCAATTCAAAAGACAAAGGTTTGGAACCTATTTCCTCTTATGGACAAACCCATATACATATCAGAAGATTATAAGGCTGATGCAACCAAAGAAGCCAAAAACCAAAGGTCTTCCTATATGCATGCATTGAACGTACAAAGGTAGAAGTGCTTCGGAAGTTTTACACACTACATCAGAAATAATCTAAGTGTAAAATCTTCCGAAACCATAGTCCAAATCTTCGAAGCCAAAGATGAAGTCTTCTGAAGCTTTAGAGACAAAGTCTTCCGAAGACATTTTGTTGTGAAGACTGATTTCTTCTGAAGACAGAGAATGACATGCTTTCTCTAATCTATTTTACATAAAGCTGACACACTTTCTGCTGCAACTTTGAAGACTCACCAACTTGTATGAGTTGGTGAAAAGTTCATGCTTTTGTAAACTGTAGATTAAGGTCTTTGTCTGTAACTTCCTACTTTTGTACCTATAAACCTTTTTGTAATAGAAAAGGATGTGAGCTATGGCATGTCATAGACACTAGTCAAAAGGCAATCTGCCTTTTGACTTTAGATTGATCTTGTTGTCTAGATTAGTCAATTCCAATTGTCCTTCTAAGTATTAACGGTTGTAGGATGTAGTATAAAGAGTCTCGGGTTCTTGTAATTTAGATATGCTTTGTAACACTTGTAATAGAACTTAAGAGCAATATACAACACTCCTTGAAAACCATATTTCTATGTTATTGTTGCTTGTTCTGTCTAATTACTTACTTGTGTTCTTAGTATCTTCATAATCAAACCCGGTTCCCTATTTGAACTGTTAAGTGTTCCAAGTCTCTCCTCATTGTAAAACTGATTCTATTAGGCACCCTTACCCGGTCCTGTACATATGTTGTGAAAATCATTGTGTTTGTTATAAATATCTCTTAACATCGTGTTTGTGTAACCATATATAATGCGCATGTTTATGATTCGTATATTCATGTTAGGACATTCATAAATTGAAGGATTTACATAGCTATTGTTATATTATGCGAATTGAGGTGGTTACCATGTGTTTATCATGCTAACTTTCCAAATATTTGTGGGTTTGGTATCTTTAATGGGAGTCCTAACCATCTTTAACTTTGGCTTAATAATATCATTGGGTCTTTATGGCATAACTTTATGTGGCTATTATGGTTTATCATTTAGCTTTTCAATGAGTTATATGATTAGATAACCTTAACAAGGTCTAGTTTACATCAGTGTTTCATGCGTAGAAGATGATCTCACCATAGGTTCATGTATGTTGTCATTGTTTTGCTAAACGGATTCGAAATCTAAGTGATATCTAGCCGATAAGGTGAATAATATGATTAACTAATGTGTGCACAGTTAGTCATAAGTTGAAAATTATTTTTATAAATTTAAAGCTTAATTGTGTAAAATCCATTATTAAAATTATTTATATATCAAAACATAACATCAATTTACTAGCATGAGACTCTCTTATACCATATCGTTGTCAGTCACCGACCATCACGCTTTTTGTAGCAACAACGGTACATGCTTTGTCTTGGTACTGTTGGCTCTATAGCCGTTCAATTTGGTGTTTGATTTACATTAGGTTTTTTAATTTCTTCTGTCAATTATGATTGGGTGTGCATGGATCGAGAATCGATTTTGTCCTCATTTAACTAGCCATCCTTGATTTTTTGTTAAAACCCTAGATCGGGTTGCTACTATTGTCTCGAGTTAATTTGAAGTGAGAATATTGAGATTAGGTTATCAATGATGATGAGGTTCTTAAATCTAAGATGTGTTTATATTGGTGAGATTTGATTTTAGGTTATGAAGCCCAAATTTGTTTTGCATTATGTTTTCTGGTTGGGGTTTCTCTTATGAAATATAGATTTGTGGTACGTTTATGATGAGCCCTAAATTGCTGATGATGGACCCTAGGTTTTTATTTTATTTTATGTATCTATGCATCATGCTTGCCGGTTGCGCTTGATGAAACCGCCTACGATTTGGTTATGACTGTCTATTATCATCACGAATGACCATGGGGATTAATACTTCTATATAGTCTAGACGAATCTTATTCTATTTAGCTATGATGACTTTGGTAAAAACCGGTTTTTGGTGTGGTATTCCCATGGAAGCTAAGTACACTTTTGTTTACTTACAACATGAGTTGCAGCCAATACGCTCCCTTGTCATACGTTGAGCCTAAACGGTTCTCAATATGATGCCTAAAGCCAATTGTGCAAATCCACCCACGGTAACGGGGGGTAATATATTCTTAATGCTCGAGCTTACTTCCTTAAGTATTTTCTAATATTTTTATATTTAATTATATATATAATTATATATGTTATATATAACATTATACACATTAATATTTTTTAAACATAATCTTATATATAATAAAAATTATTTATATAAATTTATTTTATATTAAATAAAAAATATAAAAGTAAAACATTCATTTAAGCTCGCAAGCAGGCTAGAGCTTGATATGTGAAGCTCGGGCTCGGGCTCGATAATTAAATAAGCATTTTTCAGGCTCAGCTCGAACTTGACAAGCCTCGTCTTCTTTCAAGATTTTTTCGATCCAATCTCTAGTAGCTCGCTAGCAGCTCGGCTCGTTTGCACCCTTATCTTTTAGTTCCTCTCTACAATAATAAAAGAGACATGCAATGTTGTACAAACTACAAAAGAATCTAGCTTCTAAGTCTTACTATAAAACTATAGGAAAGGATAATTAAGGCTAGAATTTGGAAAATGGTAATTATAGCCAGAATTAGACGGGTAACCAAGGTTACGGTCAACTAATTTGGTTTCATGCCATGATGGTCTACTATGAAGACATTTCACTTTTTAAGAATATTAATGGAAAAGTATAAGGAGAAGAAGCGGAACTTGTGTATAGTGTTTATTGAGCTTGCAAAGGCTTATGACAATGTGCCATGTCAAGTGATTTAGGATAGTCTTGAGGTAAGAGGGGTTCTTGAGAGGTAAATATAGGTAACTAGGGATATTTATGAAAGGGCTAAAATAAGCATTCATGCACCGATGGGGATACGTACTTCTTTCATGTGGTGGTAGGCTTTCACCAATGACGGCATTGAGCTTAATTCTTTTTGCAATAGTCTTGGATGAGTTGTCTAAGTCGATCTAAGATGCCACCCATTTATGCATGCTTTTCCTTGATGATATTATGTAAATAGTGAATATTAAAGTGAACCTATAAGAGGCTAGAGGAGTAGCGAGCAGCCTGTAGTGCAAAGGTCTATAGATAAGTCACTACAACACCAAGTACTTCCATTGTAACTTAAATGGGGAAAACGACAAGGAGGAAACCCAGATCAGTAGGTTGGGTTATCCTACAGATAACCAAGTTCAAGTATTTAAGGTCGTTTATCCAAAATGACGGGGACATAGGTAGTGATGTAGCCCATCAAGTACAGACATACTGGTACAAGTAGAGAACAGATACAATAGCATTTTCTGACAAGAGGTTCACAACAATATTAAATGAGAAATTTTATAGGGTTGCTATTCGACCAGCTAGGTTATACGAAACTGATAGTTGGGTCGTTATTAAGACATAACCAGGAAAGATGGAGGTAGCAGTGATGAGGATGTTGAGGTGAATGTGTGGGCATATATGGATGGGTTAAATAAGAATGAAGTTTTTTAGAAGAATTTGGAAGTGGCATGCATTACGGATAACATCAGAAAAAGGACAATCAGATAGTTTAGTAACATGAAGAGGAGATAAATGACAACTCCAATTAGAACATGAAAACCCTCATAGTGAAGGAAAAGAGGAGTAGAAGAAGACTTAAGCTAACTTAAGATGAGTATATTAGACATGATTTGCTAGACTTGTACCTTTATAAGGACTTGATAGGGGATAAGCTTTCTTGGAAATGGTAGATTACGGTAATGAAATTTTAGGTTTACATATGGATTTCTCTTAGGGACTTATCTTGTTTCTTCACTTTTGTTTACCATATTTTAGCCTTGCCTTGCCTTAACGAGTTTTACATTATCTTTTGTCTTAGTTTAACTTTTTCTTAGCTAGTTCCATCATTATATGCATAGACTTCAACTCCCTAAGTTTAGTTTTGCCTTAGCTTATTCTACATATGTGTCTAGCCTTTAACTCTCTTAACTTCATTGTATAATATTTCACTATTGTATTCTATTTGGATCGTATGATATCTTATAGTATCTATTTGAATTATATAATATTACATTGTATTTTATATAAATTGTATGATATCTCATTATACGCTATCTAGATTGTAAGATATCTCATTACTATATGGACTACCATCTGTTCATGAGAAAAAAGATAATTTTAGAGCCTGGGTCTTAATTGGAACGGCCTCTCTATCCTTTAGGATAAAGAATGAGTTGTTCTTATCTCAACTATCCTAGACTCTACCAGTAGTTTTGCTATTAGTGAGATTTACTGGACACATGTGTTTGTTTGTTTGTTGATCAAACCAGATGTCGCATGCTACCATTTATTAGCAACCGTTGGTTGGTTTCATATCAGAAGTTGCAAGAACTATTATTTGACCCCTTATAATAATGTTAATATGAGATGTAACTCTTGCTATTAATATTCTTTCTTTTGCTTTGGGGGGCTAGGAGATTGCATTTCTTATACCCGCTTCCATAGAACCCAGTAGGGTAATTTTAATGCATTTTCATCACATTATAATTTGGGAGGCAAAATTCTTTTGGTAACATGATTTTGTTATGAGAATCAAGAATTTAAAAGAGCTTATGTTGTAATCACTAAAGAAGATGATGACATAAATCAAGAAAAAAGTTAGGTTAGGATGAGGAGGTGTGCTTGGGTTTTAGGTTTTTTAATAAATCATACAAACGATTCCTTGGATAAAAATTAATTATAAATTGAGAGAGTTATAGTGTAGTTTTATAATGTTAAAATAGTCACTCTACCAAACTTTGGCAGCACGTAACAGACCAAGGACGGATGCGTGTGAAAGGTATATATATTTTGATAAAGATTTTCTCACAGATTCAGTTTTAATTGGTTATTACTAATACTAAAACCCAAACACAAAAGGCAAGTGTACATGTCATGTGGTAATATAGTGATGATAAGAATCGAGTATCAATCCGTGACCACACCAAGCCTACTCAATAACCTTTATGATTGACTACCAGATTAGATTTTGTTTTAGGAAAATGATAAGTTCCATTGATGTAGCCAAGATTTTTTAGGGTTTTAAAAACAATAATTACAATAAAAGTGAAAGTAAGATTGAAACTTTTGGGTTTTAAAGCAGAGAATAAAGGCTATCATCCTAATTAGATTACACTTATGTAACCGTGATGAATATCATGGTGTGAGTAAAGATATAAGTTTAAGTAGTTATGTTAATGTTTATAAACATGAGCCAACGTGGATTTCTCGTCTACCAGCTCCGTAGTTGCAAGGACACCAGCATGAGTAACTTACAGTTCTGGTCAATCAAAGCCACTAGTAATGTAGGTAAATCTAGTGTAATCTTTTAAAATACGATTTCTAAAAACATAACTTAATATTAGAAAGTGAGTTGATCAGGTTCCTTTTTAACATACCATTAATTTTAGAAAACCATAACAATTATTATAGATTTCTCAGACTAATAAAAGAGAACCCACAAATGACCAGAAAGCTAAAGTTATATGATGTCTAATAACCATTTCTAGTTTATTAGCCATGGATTTATTATGAAGACTGGTTTCAGGAATAAAAGGTAGTTCATTCGTTTTTCAACCTTGTATGATATTTACAATTATAAATCATAAGTTCATACCTTTTAGTTCAAATGAGATGCTACCCATCAAAAGATTACCATAACATTAACATAGAATAAATCACACCATTAAATCATCACAAATTACATAAGTTTCATCCAATTAGGATGATAAAAAGAGTTTAGCTCATAATGAGCTTGAACATAACAACAAGTAACATAGAAGACAGTTATGAAATCATTGGTGAAATGGAATAATCAAACCGGTGATCCACAATGGATGATATTTAGACAATCCCAAGCATCTTCTAAGTGTTGTATGCACCTCCCGAGCCTCCAAATGGTCTTCAAGACTTGATTCCCGAGAGAATTCAGCAGAGTAACCCCCCACCAAAAGCTTACCCAAATAATGGACTTAGGCCTCTATTTATAGGCTTTCTGGAGTGTTTAAGCATGGGCCATGCCTAAAAGGCATAACCCATGCTAGTACAATGCTTACAAAAATTGGTCGGTTCGTACGTGCAGGTGGTGTCGGGCACGACCCCGTGTTTGAGGTGGGGCACGGCCTCGTGACTCATGGGGCACGAACCGTGTTTACTTTTGGGGAACAGTACTTTTTGTCTTGTTAGATGTCCAAACACGGGGGTGTGCAATATAAGCACGGGGGTGTGTTTCAGACAAGTCATGGGGGGCGTGCTTAATGAGGCACGACCCCATGCTTGGACTTCAAACTCGGTTTTCTTCAAATTCTTGTTAAATATGCTTTTTTTGTCCATCTTTCTCTTTTGAACACCTGAAAACACAATTTAATATTTTTAAGTATATTTTCATCGTTTTAAGGAAGATATTAAGGAATAATTAATGTGCTTTTGATAGGGTTTGTATGTATAGAGCACATCAAACATTCCCACATTTGAACTTTACTTGTCCTCAAACAAAATCACTTAAAATGACAATTCCACCAAAAACCAAATAAATCAGATGATAAATATGTCTTTTGCGAAATACACACAAGTAACTTATTTTATCCAAATGTAAACATTTTAGCATAGTAGAATGATATCCTAGCAAGCAATAGGGTAGTTAGTAAAGATTATTAACATGTAAAATCCACACTTCTCATAAGGTGCACTCACACTAAGCTAAATATATGGAGTCATAATCAAGGTTAATATGACTAATACGCTCTATTGCCTAGTATGAATATGTGTGAAATTATGCTTGTTAATGGATCAAATCTCCACCTACATAGATATTTACTTGCATAAATCATTAGGACTTTGATGGTTTGTAACTTGGCTCGGGCTGGGTATGGATTATTTGAAAAAAGTGGCTAAATGCTAAAGACGACGGTCTTGGCTATTTTTCTACATTAACTACAAGGAAAGCAATAAAAGGTTCTTATAATACTTCAAGCTAGAAGGGGTATGCTAACTTGAGGACTCATTTAAGGTCAGATTTCAAGATCGTATTTTCTTTCAAAAACCTTACTTCGACTTTCACCGAGGATACACGAACTCTCCTTCTTAAGGATCGTTCTGCTTGAAGCCTAATAGCACCAATAGGATCAGTTTCGTGTATTGTATTGAGACTCGGTTTTGGTTCTTTTTTGCATTTTCTGTTGGAAACGGTCTGCCCAAGACACATATTGAATTGATGTGACTAGTACGTTATGATCCAAGTCGGTCATACCCAATAACAAGCTAGACAAACACCCCAATATTTATTTTATGATATGATCATATAAATAAATATTAACACTTAAAGTGTTTAGAAATTGGGTTTCAAAATATTTTCACTTGTGTTGTGAATAAATTATATGGATAATTTATTTTAGAGAGAGTATTCCATATTGTTATTCAAATGGTTGAACAACAATATAGTCTTTTGTCCGTATTTCTTAATTACTCATCTGCATTTACTAATGCGGATGTGCTTTTGAGGAAATGCGGATGAAGATTACTCATCCGCATTAACTAATGCGGATGAAGATTACTCATCCGCATTAACTAATGCGGATGAAGGTTCCTCATCCGCATTTACTAATGCAGATGTGCATTTGTGGAATGCTGATGGAAACTGTTCGTCCGCATTTACTAATACGGATGTGCATTTGTGGAAATGCTGATGGAAACTGTTCATCCGTATTTACTAATGCGGATGTGCATTTGTGGAAATGCTGATGGAATTTCTTTATCCGCATTTACAAATGCGGATGTACATTTGGGAAATGCGGATGGATTTCTTCATCCGCATTTACAAATGCGGAAGGAAACATTCATCCGTATTTACTATTGTGGGTGAATGTTTGATAAATGCGGATGGGACAAGGGGTTGGGCCCCGCCCACTTTTCTTTCTCTCCTCGTCTGAAATTTCAGTTTCACAGGACATGCAATATATGATTGCAATCAACCACTCTCTCTGATAACTTACAAGACACTCAAAAAGGTGCATGTTTGTTTTCTATTTTTTTTCTCTCGATCGGTCAAGAAAAACCGAGAACAGAGATTCATTCAAGTGTGAAAAATCCTAGCAACTGGTGTTTGTTGGAAGCTTGAGGGTAGACAAGCTTGAGGCTCCTTCTTTGGAAGCTGCCATTCATCGATTTCTTCTCTAACCCATTCGAGAGGTAGTTTCTAAACCCCTATAGTTGTTTGTAAGCATGTTTTCATATAACGATCCATTACGGGTTTTAACAGATATAAAAATGGTATATATAATTAACTGTAACAAGTTTTAATCTCTTATCCGCTGCGTTTTCATTTTATATGGATAAAATGACTCTGATAAACTTGTTCAAACCCAACAATGGCATCAAGAGCCGTTTATATGGATACATGCTTCATCTGGACTGAAATCTCGGTTTCTTGCTGTTGATTCACCAATAGACCGAGAATTTTGGTCAATGTTCCCCTAATTTTTCAAGATTCTACTTTACATGCATATTGTAATCTTGAAAAATTTAATCATTTGGATGATTTAGTTTTTTGGACAAGAATCATGATTCGGTTTGTTTATACATTAACCAAAAATCAGTGGTTCAAGGGGAAGCTCGGGTTTTTGCTTACATATTTGGATATGTATTTTGATGTTCATAACCTAGCCGAGACCTTGTGTTTGGATGTGTTGTGATTTGTATTTGATTATTCAAAGGGTTGTAATAATTAAATGTATTTGTTCTTCCTTTGGGTATGTAATTTATTTATTTTTCATTTGGTATGTAAAATAAATAGGTTAGTTGCATTTTACTTTTACTAGAAAAATGTATTTAGGATATATTTTGTAAAAGAAGATGCAACAAGGTTGTTTTAGGTTTGGGCCATTTTGAGCCCAAAGGGCTTTATAGCTCTTAATGGGATTTAAGCCCAATACCAAAACATATTTTGAAGGCCCAAAGGAGTTTGGTGCAGAAATTAAGCCCATTTGGAAGCCAAATCGAATGGAAGAATCACAACACAAAGTGGACGCTTGAAGCATTTGGATGCGGGATCAAGTGGGAGTTCACCGACACAAGTGTTGTGTCAATTTTACCCTTAGGAAAGACCTAATTAACTCACTTGTTTCGGTCAACAAGTGATGTTAAATTAGTTGGCTATGGTTATGAACTTGTTGTTGTATGTGATGCTTGTGTGGTTGATTTAATTTTATTGTTTATGTGATATTTGGATATGCACTGTTAAACAATTTAAAATCAACAACAAGCTTTAACGGTTCTTTTGGAACATTAACATGGGTAATAAAATGGTTTTATTAAAGGTTAATGTTTTCGCAATAAAATGGGTTTTATTAAAAGAGCCTTGAAAGTTGGTTTCACTAATGTACCACGCATTTGAATGCATGCAAATGTAAGGTACAAAATGTTTTCAAAACTAGAATTAATGGAAACAAAATCCCTTTTAAACAAGTTTAACACCATCCTTTTATACAACACTCAAATCACTTGGGAACTCTTTGTGGGATAAAGGTCACCTAACCATATTTAGGGAACTTGTGTGTGAGGTGGGGTTAACATATTTGTGGGATAAAGGTCACCTAACCACTTGTATGTGTAAACTCACACGTGTGTGTAAGTAGGACGACTTGAGTTGGAAACCATGTGAATAGGGTCACCGAAGCATGGCGTACAATGGTGTTGATGGGATTAAACATGCCAACTAACATAAAGATGTTTAACGATCCCATAAACTAGAAGTTGCAAAGGGGTTACAATTGTCAAATGTTGACTACCTTGTTAATTTAAATAACTGGATAAAGGTCACCTAACAATATTTAAATGTAACGTTGGATTCTAGATTTTAATTATTAATTGTCTATGAGACATGAAAGGGTATTAATAATTAAAATTTTATTTTTGTAAATACTAAAATTGAACTTTGTTTATATTGAAGAAATAGCCGCAAACAACAACGCTACCTCCCCTGCCGTCCATAACCTGTCACTAAGAACTATCCTGAAAAAGGATCGTCTCAACCACAATAATTTCATGGATTGGTTTCGAAACTTGAGAATTGTTCTCAAGCAAGAAAAGAATCATATGTGTTGGACGATCCTATTCCCGATGAACCCAACATTGATGATGATGATGCCTACAACGATTGGGTTAAGCACATTGAGGATTCAGTGCAAGTTTCTTGCCTCATGTTGGAACCATGATTCCCGAGCTTCAAAAGGATTTTGAGCATCATGGGCATACGACATGATTACCCAGTTGAAAGAAAATGTTCCTTCAACAAGCGAGGGTAGAGCGCTTCGAAATGGTTCGAGCGCTTCATGCATGTCGAATGGAAGAAACCCAATCGGTGTCATCTTATGTGATGAAGATGAAAAGCCACATTGATCGTCTTGAAAGGCTAAACTGTCCTCTCAAAAGAGTTTGGCCACAGATTTGATCCTCAATGGTCTGACCAAGAAGTTTGAGACGTTTATCATGAATTATAACATGAATGGATGGGACAAGAGCATTGGGGAATTCATGCAATGCTCAAACAGCCGAAGCGGGATGGGTAAAAGGGTTTTAGTTCTCACGATCAATGAGGGTGGCAACAAGAAAAGACATCACCCCAAACCCAAGGCAAATGTTGCCAAAGGCAGGGATACGTCAAAGGGAAGGGTAAGGGAAAGCTAAAGCGGGACCACCAAAACCGAAGCTTAAGAAGCCAAAGGTTACGGAAACGATCCATGCTTTGAGTGTGGTGAGATAGGACATTGGAAGAGGAATTGTCCAACTATCTCAAAGAGTTGAAAACAAGAGGGATGCTGGGCAGACCTCAGGTACAACTTTCATGATCCATATTGAACTTAATGTTATTTCTTCAAACACATGGGTATTGGATACCATGTGGAACTCATATTGCATTTGTTGCAGGGGTTCAAAAAATAAGCATTTTAAGAAGGGAGATACTAGTCTCTACATGGGCAATGGAGCAAAGGTTGATGTCGAAGCCCAAGGAGACTATATCTTGAAGCTTCCAAGTGGTTTGGAAGTTATTTTGAAGAATTTTTGTATGCTCCTAGTTTGACTAGGAATAATTTCTGTTTCCCTTCTAAACAATATGGTTATGTATTAAAGTTTGAAACAATGGTATTTGTGTTTTTATGGATGATATACTTTATTTTAAGGCTATGCCTTCTAATGGTATTTATGAAGTGGTTAATGATGACACATCCTTTAATAACTCGTTATACCAATCAAGAACCAAGAAACTTAAAATGGGTTTAAGTAAATCATATCTTTGGCATTGTCGTCTTGGTCACATAAACAAGAATCGTATTCAAACACTTCAAAAGAATGGTCTTTTGGAAGCAAATGAAGAGGGTTCATTTGATAAGTGTGAATATTGTTTACAAGGAAAGATGACCAAGGAACCCTTTAGTGGCACTAACGAAAGGGCAAAAGATTTATTAGGAATCATACATTCGGATGTATGTGGTCCTTTTAAAGCAGTGACAAGGAATGGTGAAAGATACTTCATTACCTTCATCGACGATTATAGTCGTTATGGTTATGTGTACTTGTTGAGACACAAAGATGAAGCTTTTGAAATGTTCAAAATCTTCAAGAATGAAGTAGAGAATCAACTCAACAAATCAATCAAAGTTCTTCGTTCGGATAGAGGAGGTGAATACCATAGTGATGCCTTTCAAGATCATCTCAGGAGTTGTGGGATTGTCTCACAGCTTGCTCCACCCGGAACACCACAACATAATGATGTTTCTGAAAGGAGAAACCGAACCCTATTGGATATGGTTCTATCTATGATGGCTAGAAGCACACTGCCTCTATCATTTTGGGGTTTCGCATTGCTCTCCGCGGCCCGTATTCTGAATATGGCCCCAACCAAGAAAGTGGACAAGACACCTTTTGAAATATGGCATTGAAGAGTTCCATCGTTATCATATTTAAAAGTATGGGTTGTGAAGCTTATGTTAAGAAAAATACCCTAAACAAGTTAGAAAGCCGATCCACTAAGTGTATCTTTGTAGGATATCCCAAAGACTCCATGGGATATTACTTCTACAATCCACCAAAGCAAAAGGTATTTATTGCTTGAAAGGCTGAATTCTTGGAAACTAAGTTCCATATGGAAGGAACTACCGATAGAACAGTGGAACTTGATAAGGATCGAGAACCACAAGCCGATACATGTTTGGTTGATATTAGCAATCAATAAGAGGTTGTTGATAATGACCAAGTGGTTGATCAATACACACAAATGTTCTCAGATCTGGTAGAACTAGCTATCCACCCAAAGATATGAATTTTTCATGAATGGATGCTATGTAGTTGACTCGGATGAACCAACTACGTACCATGATGCAATGTCCAATTCCGATTATGACAAGTGGCTTGAAGCCATGAACGTAGAGATGCAATCCATGTATGACAACCAAGTATGGGAATTGGTGTGCCACTGCTTAACTCCAAACCGTTGGATGTAAGTGGGTTTTCAAGAAGAAACCGATATGCATGGAAACTTGGATACTTATAAAGCAAGACTGTGAAGCTAAAGGTTTCACTCAAACTCAAGGAGTTGATTATGATGAGACCTTCTCGCCTGTGGCAATGCTAAAGTCAATTAGGATATTATTTGCCATAGCTGCATATTATGACTATAGATTTGGCAAATGGATGTCAAAACTGCTTTCCTTAATGGACATCTCAAGGGAATGTCTATATGGTTCAGCCCGATGGTTTTGTCGATCCACAACATCCTAATAAAGTATGCCCGTTAAAGAAATCAATCTATGGATTGAAACAAGCATCGAGAATTTGGAATCAACGTTTTGATGAAGAGATCAAGAAATTTGGATTCATCAAGAACGCTGATGAAGCTTGTGTGTATAAGAAGGCTAGTGGGAGCATCATTACATTCTTAGTATTGTATGTTGATGATATACTATTGTTTGGAAATGACATTCCAACCATGGAAGGTGTTAAAACCTGGCTTGGAAGTTGTTTTTCCATCAAAGATCTTGGTGAAGCCGCCTACATTTTGGGAATAAAGATCTATAGGGATAGATCAAGGTGGTTGATAGGTTTAAACCAAAGTGCATACATTGATAAAATCTTGAAAAGGTTCAAGATGGAGAACTCTAAGAAAGGTCTGGTACCTATTCAAATAGGGAAATATTGAGTGCATCTCAATGTCCAAGCTCAAAGGATGAGCAAGAAAGGATGAAGGAAGTCCCATATGCATCTGCTATAGGATCCATCATGTGTGCAACGATATGCACTAGACCAGACGTGTCATGTGCTTTAAGCATGATGAGTAGATATCAGCAGAATCCAGGAAATAGCCATTGGATGGCTGTTAAGAGTATATTGAAATACCTTAGGAGGACTAAGGATATGTTTCTAATATACAGATCTGGTGAAGAGGGACTCGCTGTAAAGGGTTACACGGATGCGAGTTTCCAAACTGATCAATCACAATCGGGGTATGTCTTCATTATGAATGGAGGGGCAGTGTCCTGGAATAGTTCAAAGCAGGATGTGGTAGCATTGTCCACTATAGAATCGGAATACATCGCTGCTTCATTAGCAGCACAAGAAGCTGCATGGTTAAAGAAATTCATTGTCGATCTAGGGGTAGTCTCTACCATTCAAGATCCTCTAGAGATCTTTTATGACAACAAGGGTGTGATTGCTCAAATCAAGGAACCCCGTGCACATCAAAAGACAAGGCACATTGAGCGGAGATTCAACTACATAAGGGATGAAGTTGAAAAAGGAAAGATATGTATTCGCAAAGTTCACACCGATCAAAATATTGCGGATCCACTCACGAAGCTCCTTGAAAGGCCAAAGCATGAGAGTCATACTTGTGCCTTAGGACTTCGATATTCTAGTGATTGGATTTGATCTATTTAGTATTTAAACAACGGAACAATTTTTATTTTGACTTATATATATATAATTATGATACTATGAGTTATATTTTGAGAACAAATATGAAGGTAAGACTATTATGAACTTGGATTGGTGGATATTCATAAGGTAAAGAAAAAGGTTGCTACCAAAGTTCATAGATATTTGTGGGCTACAAATATTGGACTGACCCGCTCTCAAATGTTACTGCATGGAATTTTTTAATTGATCATAAGTAAATTGAGTAAAGGCGAATATCATAGTATCCTCCGACCTGAGATACATTTGGGTTTTGATATTCACCAAATATTATACTTTGACCTAGTTCTTCGCTGTTCTAAAATATGGACAGTACACAAGGCTAGTTTCAAGTGTGATACAAGATGATTGTGAGAAACGTATGTAGTCAAGATGGAATTTGTTCCTCTTATTCATTGAGAGTAAGATGTCTAAGGCCTGATAAAGTTAAATCAATAGAAATGATCATTCTGTGTCTCTGGATTTAACATGACATCTGTAACAGAAAATAAATGATAGATTCACCTAAATCATTTTCAAGTAAGGGACTTGAAGAAGATGATGTTATTGAATGGCACTTCGTCATGCGTATTAGGGGTAGTAAACTGTTGTTAGCGGTATTTGCTACTTGCATCAATCCTCTATGTATCTTGTGCAAGTAGGAGATTGTTGGAAACGATCTGCCCAAGACACATATTGAATTGATGTGACTAGTATGTTATGATCCAAGTCGAGTCATACCCAATAACAAGCTAGACAAACACCCACAATATTTATTTTATGATATGATCATATAAATAAATATTAACACTTAAATTATTTAGAAATTGGGTTTCTAATATTTGCACTTGTGTTGTGAATAAATTAAATGGAAATATTTTAGAGAGGGTATTCCATATTGTTATTCAAATGGTTGAACAACAATATAGTCTTTTGTCCGCATTTCTTAATTACTCATCCGCATTTACTAATGTGGATGTGCTTTTGAGGAAATGCGGATGAAGATTACTCATCCGCATTAACTAATGCGGATAAAGGTTCCTCATCCGCATTTACTAATGCGGATGTGCATTTGTGGGAATGCTGATGGAAACTGTTCGTCTGCATTTACTAATGCGGATGTGCATTTGTGAAAATGCTGATGGAATTTCTTTATCCGCATTAACAAATGCTGATGTACATTTGGGAAATGCAGATGAAATTTCTTCATCCGCATTTACAAATGCGGAAGGAGACCATTCATCCGCATTTACTAATGTGGGTGAATGTTTGAGAAATGCAGATGGGACAAGGGGCTGGGCCCCGCCCACTTTTCTCTCTCTCCTCGTCTGAAATTTCAGTTTCATAGGATATGTAATATATGATTGCAATCAACCACTCTCTCTGATAACTTACAAGACAGTCAAAAAGGTGCACGTTTGTTTTGTGTGTTTTTTTTTCTCTCGATCGGTCGAAGAAAAACCGAGAACAGAGATTCATTCAAGTGTGAAAAATCCTAGCAACCAGGTGTTTGTTGGAAGCTTGAGGGTAGACAAGCTTGAGGCCGCCTTCTTTGGAAGCTGCCATTCACCGATTATCTTCCTCTAACCCATTCGAGAGGTAGTATTCTTAACACCCTATGGTTGTTTGTAAGCATATTTTTTATATAACGATTCATTACGGGTTTTAACAGATATATAAAATGGTTTATATATATTAACTGTAACAAGTTTTAATCTCTTTATCCGCTGCGTTTTTCATTTTATATTGATAAAATGGCTCTGATAAACTTATTCAAAACCCAACATTTCCATCGTAGGACCAGTTCCCACAGTTCGGGCATCTTTCGTATCTCTTTGCCCGCCTCTTTATAGCGCTTTTTGAAATTCCACAAATAGCGAAACTTGTTCCTTTTTTCACCATTTCTTTCTTGCATCGAACGTGAGGTTGAAAATTTGTTCGTGGATTTCCGGGGGAAGTCCTGGTTTTGTGTGGTGAAGGCAACAAAGCAAATTAAAATCAAAACACTGCATTCTAGTTCTTTTAGGTTTGCCGGTAAAAGACCAAAATTTTCTTTTCTTTTCTCTTTTTTATTATAATAATAAGCCAAAAATGTGTATTTAATGAAAAATGGGTTTTATTGAAGGATTTTTGGTTAAGTGACTTAGTGGTTCGGGTGATCGAGAAATAAAGCATTTAAGCTCAACGGTGCTAACTAGGGTTAACGTTCGGGTAAGCAAAATTAAAAAAATGGTTGGGGCTTGAATGGTCAAGGTTTCCTAATGCCTATATCATTTTTATGTAATAAATACTAATTAGGGTCTTGAAATGTATACCCAAAATAAGTTCTAATTACACGTATCATAAAGCACTCTCAATTATATTCCATATGAAAGGAATAGCAAAAATACAAAAATTGTTTAATGCTTAAAAATAAACTCATATACGGATAGAATTGGGTAACAGTGTTTCATTTTACATGTTTAAATATTTTTTTTACTAAATCATTGTTTTTAAGGATATCACAAAAAATATTTTCCAAGTTTATTTGGATTTCACTTATTTACTTCTTTATTTTCCAAAAGCGTATATTTATAATTTGGTTTATCAAAAATTGGTTAAAGTTTTGGTGTTTTGTCACAAAATTAATGTTAAGTGATTTTTATAAAAAATTTAAATTTGGACCTTTTTTAGCAAAGTATCAAATGTGTAAAATACTCCATCCCCACACTTAAAATTCACATTGTCCTCAATGTGATTAACAATTTAAAACAGGAAATGGTAACGAAATAACTCCCTTAAAAACGATGAATTGAACACTTGTGCTCGATACCCATAGTCGCCTTAAATTGTGAGAATCCTCGGGATCACCTGAAATATCATCAATTTATTAAAAACATTAAAATCCTAAGCACACAAAATAAAATAAAATGACAAAAATTAAAAGATAGATTGGCACGAAACAGCTGTGCCCCGGCCCCCAAAAGTAATAAGGTTTTCAAGGGCTTTGTGGCGGGATATCCCCCCCACTTGTGATACATCCGGTTCCTGATATACGTGACATTATTGCTCATGACTCGAGAATGCAGATTTTCGATTCAGTTGAGTGCTTGTGTGTATTCAAATGATCGTCTTGCATGGTTGCTGGTGGTTTGGATCGCCTCATAGAGGTCTAAAATACTCGGGAATTCACTAGTGGGTGATCTGGAAGCCCCGGCTTCTTCATGCTGTGCCAGCATATCGAGGTCCATGATGATTTCTTTGGGATCCGCCGGATCCTTGATTTGTCCCTTTTGTCCATAAACCTCGGCTGCCCATTTGGTAGGTTTGTGATAATGTACATGCTCGTGCAAATGCTCAAGTCCAACAATCCTGGCATCACTCCTTCAGTTCCCTGTGTGTTACACCCATTGCCCTCGTACAAGTTCAGAATCCAGCTTCCTCCAAACATGGGTGTCGGAGCACCTACAATTGCATTCATAGCAAACAAATTACAAAACAAATACCCAACATGGCATGGAAAATGATTCACCATACAATAATAAATGAATAAGTCTCTCAAACTAACAACTCCCTCATTTTGACCATGAGTTATTATCGACTGACTAAGGAGATGGTTTATGTAACGTAGCAGCAGGTCCCATCTCTGACTGCTTTTAGTTTTACTCGAGTTGAACACCCCTGTTCCAATTCTCTGCCAGAATGCCTTTAACATGGAACCACTCTCCACGTCTTTACTTTCCTCGTTTGAAAGGTGTGGTATGCTGGCATTCTTGATATTGCTTCCTCCTCCATTTCTTGTTCCGTATAGATACCTAGATAGACATCGAACAAAGCAATATCAATTTTTCTCTAACATCCCCCAAGTCTAAATGAAACTGGTTGATCATTTCACAGGTCAGAGTCTTTCATGCTAAATCTAAAAGATGCCAAAAATTCAAGAGTCAGTTCATAAACAGAAGGTTTGTTTTGTGAAAACAGATGTTTCCACAGAACACTCAATAAATTATTTTATCTTTCTAGATGTCCAATAGCTGCTAAGGTTTTTTTATCGACTTGTAGATGTGATCTTTTAGCTCTCTACAATAGTATTTGTAACCTGTCACAACACCACCTTTCACGGCTCCCCTCAAATTATAGATAGGGATGATTCATGATCCTCTTGGATAATCAAACTTGAAAGAAAATGGAACAACTACTTGCAAAAGCTTGAAAATGTGAAAAAAAATTGAAAAAGATGGTGAAATTGAAGTGGATACGGGACTTTGCAGGCATGAATTCAGTTTTTATCAATTAGAATTGATGGGAACAAGACAAAAGCGTGAAATAAGTCAGAATTTGTCATGGTGTGTCGGTCACGCGGGTGTGTCCCCCTTGTGCTACTGGGTTTAAGTTTTTGTTGTTCCGTTTTTCTACATTGGCGTTATGTTTTTTTCCCGGTTAAGTTTTATCACTTCCAAATCACTAGAAAAGGTAGGAAAATAGTCCTAGAGTTAATTTATACAAGTCAAATGACAATTACATTTCCTAAGGTCCTACGGTTACACGATACATTAAATCCAAAAGTCTAAGACTGCAAAATTTAGACTCTTTAACGCGCGCCAGCGCACAAACACATCGCGAAATACTTCTAGAAAAAGCCTCCATACATTGTGTGAAAGGTTCGGGATGGGATAGTGTGAAGTGCGGTTGCTTAATTCCGCAAGCTGACGGTTGACGGAGACGAGTTCTTCGCCCATCTCTTGAACTTTTTGGATGATTTCAGCTAGGCGTTAGGATGCTACTAGGTTCATTTCAGTCAATTGCTTGATTAGTTCGTGTAACTTGAAGAAATATTCTTGCATTGTTGGCTCTCGCATTTCAGAACGCGGTTTCTTCGCAGGGTTCCAGCTCGAACTTCTATGACTTGATGCTTTTTTTATTATGTTTTTAAGCAGGAATTAGGGTGATAAAAGCCTGGACCAAGTATGGTATTTATATACAAGTCGGGAAAGTTGATCACGGGGGCGTGCTTGGCCAGTCATGGCCTCGTGTTTGTCAGATTTCGTCTTAAATTCAACCTACAACATTCCAGAGTTATTAGTGGAGATTGTGGAAAAAAATTCTAAGGCACTGGGCGTGCTTCATGGGGCACGGCCCCTTGTTTGGCTTGTGAGGTCCTATAAAAAGTTAAAAATCTAAAGAAAAATCTATGTACAGGTGTTGTGTTTCAGTTTCGGGTCTTCGGCGCAATCCTTACCCACACTTAGTCTTCGTTGGGGCGGAGGTTCCAAAAACTTATATAAACAAGATAGTCAAAAATTTAGATTGTTTTTCAAAACTGTCGTGTGTCCCCGGCAACGGCGCCAAAAACTTGATGCGTGTGAAAGGTATATATATTTTGATAAAGATTTTCGCACAGATTTAGTTTTAATTGGTTATTACTAATACTAAACTACACACACAAAAGGTATATGGTAATATAGT
This sequence comes from Flaveria sonorensis, assembly GCA_025506505.1. NCBI lineage: Eukaryota > Viridiplantae > Streptophyta > Magnoliopsida > Asterales > Asteraceae > Flaveria > Flaveria sonorensis. The sequence continues at coordinate 46,301,312 of CM046437.1, read as the reverse complement.
GATGGTAAGAACCGAGTATCAATCCGTGTACACATCGAGCCTACTTAACAACCTTTATGATTGACTACCAGATTTGATTTTGTTTTGGGAAAATGATAAGTTGCATTGATGTAACCAAGATTTTTTAAGGTTTTAAAAACAATAATTAAAATAAAAGTAAAAGTAAGATTGAAACTTTTGGGTTTTAAAACAGAGAATAAAGGCTATCATCCTAACTAGATTACACTTATGTAACTATGACGAATATCATGGTGTGAGTAAAGATATAAGTTTAAGTAGTTATGCTAATATTTATAAACGTGAGCCAACGCGGATTTCTCGTCTGTCAGCTCTGTAGTGACAAGGACACCAGCATGAGTAACTTACAGTTCTGATCAATCAAAGCCACTAGTAATGTACGTAAATCTAGTGTAATCTTTTAACATACGATTTCTGAAAACATAATTTAATATTAGAAAGAGAGTTGATCAGGTTCCTTTTTAACATACTATTAATTTTAGAAAACCATAACAATTACTGTAGATTTCTCAGACTAATAAAAAGGAACCCGCAAATGATTAGAAAGCTAAAGTTATATGATTTCTAATATCCATTTCTAGTTCATTAGCCATGGATTTATTATGAAGACTAGTTTCGCGAATAAAAGTTAGTTCATACATTTTTCAACCTTGTATGACATTCACAATTACAAATCATAAGTTCATAACTTTCCGTTCAAATGTAGATGCTACCCATCAAAAGCTTACCCAAGATTACCATAACATTAACATAGCATAAATCATATCATTAAATCATCACAAATTACATAAGTTTCATCTAATTAGGATGAAAAAGAGAGGTTAGCTCATAATGAGCTTGAACATAACAACAAGTAACATAGAAGATAGTTATGAAATCATCGGTGAAATGGAACAATCAAACCGGTGATCCATAATGGATGGTATTTAGACAATCCCAATCTTCTTTCAAGTGTTGTATGCACCTCCCGAGCCTCCAATTGGTCTTCAAGACTTGATTCCCGAGAGAATTCAGCAGAATAACTCCCCACCAAAAGCTTACCCAAATGATGGACTTAGGCCTTTATTTATAGGCTTTCTGGAGTGTTTAAGCACGGCCCCGTGCTAGTACAATGCTTACGAAAGTTGGTCGGTTCGTACGTGCAGGAGGTGTCGGGCATGGTCCCGTGTTAAATGGGGCAAGACCTAGTGTTTGAGGTGGGGCACGACCCCGTGACTCGTGGGGCATGACCCCGTGTTTACTTTTTGGGAATAGTACTTTTTGTCCTGTCAGATGTTCAAACACGGGGGTGTGCCAATTTAATCACGGGGGTGTGTTTCAGGCAAGTCATGGGGGCGTGCTTAATGAGGCACGACCCCATGCTTGGACTTTAAAGCTTGGTTTTTTTTAAAATTCTTGTTAAATATGCTTCTTTTTGTCCATCTTGTCCTTTTGAACACCTGAAAACACAATTTAATATTTTTAAGTACATTTTTATCATTTTAAGGAAGATGTTAAGGACTATTTGATGTGCTTTTGATAAGGTTTTTATGTATAATTTAGAGCACATCAAGGACCATCTTTGAAAGCAAACAATGATTAGAGTGATTGAACTCGTGAAAATCATGTATGCAACGACCAAAATCTGTAGTTCGATCCAAATTACAAGAACCAAAACGGTAATTTAATCTTAAAAAACGTTTTTAAAGGATTTTGAACTGATCTAGAACGCTACATAAGAATTCAGTTACACAGTATGTCTAACTCCAACGCTCGTGCTACCACGTATAGCGATGTGTCATCTTTATGTTTTTCATCGCCTAGAATTTTATATTTTCATTGTTAACGCAATTTCATGATATACATGTTGTTGGTTTTATACAAACTATAACTCATTATAAAACTATAATTTGATGGATGTGGATTTGGCCACTACCAATTTTGGGTGGATAAGTAATTCCAATGTCAAATGAAGGTAACAAATTGGTTTACTAGAAATGAAGATTAACAAATTGTCTGACAATATATATTACACATATATGATATGATCTTCATTCTCTCTCTCTCTCTCTCTCTCTCTCCCTCATAAACTACTTGCAGACCATTTTCCTTCCACATCTCAAAACCCTAATTCTAACAACACATATACCTCTTTTTAGCAACATCAGGTGCGTAATTCCTCTTCAATTCCTTCAACTCTTGTTGAATTAATCTCTATTTGCTCAATCGAATTGTGTAAATTAATGAAACAACACATCTTCGACCAATAGCTCGATTGGATTTGTAGAAATTTGTTGAATTCAAGCTCGTGATTATCTTTTTATTGTAAATTGTTTTGATCGAATTGCTACTTGAATGTAATTCTGTTCGAATCTGAATTGTGGAAATTAAAATTGGATTGGGATGTTGTAATTCTGTTTGATTATATTGATTGAATCTGAATTGTATGAATCTGAATATGGTCATGAACAAATTGAATCATTGGGTGGAATCTGTTGTTAGGGTTTTTAAGATTTTTATTAGAAATGGGATTTAGTTGATGTTGTGCTTCTTATTGATTATATGCTAAGAGATTGATTCTGATTTATGTGCAGAGAACATTGCATACAAACTGTTTGAAGATAATACTTTGATGTAACGAATAATGGAAGGAAACGCATGTGGTGTTAATCATTTGGATTCTGATGTCCTTTTGCCTCCACGAAAGCGGCTACTTGCTTGTTTGAAAAAGCAGAACAGTGACGTCAATGGGAATACGAATTCGAATTCCATTTCACCAACCACTTGTAACTCGTTGAATCAGTTAGATGCGCGTATTAGTTACTTGTTAAAAGCTCATTTGAGAAATGATAATCCTTCAGAAGAGGAGATTGTGACAGCTTCAAGAGCTGCAGCTGAAGCTGCAATCAAAGTTGCAGTGGCGGCAAGAGCTGCAGCTCAGGAGAAGGCGGTAATAGCAGCCAAAGCAATGGTGGCGGCTAAGAAAGCATTAGAATTAGTAGCAACTGTAGATGATGGTCAAGAGATATCATCTTCTTCAGAACAAGACTTGAAAGATAATAAAACGAAAAAGCAAGTTGATGTTCAAATGTTGTATGACAATAAGAAACCGAGGTTAGAAAATGGTAAAACAAATGATGAAGAAATAGCTCGTAAATTGCATCAGGCTATAAACAGCTCCCCAAGAATTTCAAAGTGTGGGATGCCTTCAGATGTAAAGAACCAGAAGCACAAAAAGCTTAAAACCTTAGAAAATGGTAGGATTACCAATGTTAGTATACTTCATGAAGGGATTTCTCCTTCTAGACCTGAAAAAGAAGTGGAGAACACGACAACAAAGTCAAAAGTGGAAAACGGGACAATAAAGGCTAAAGGTGGTGATGATGATGTCACTACTTTGGGTAGAAAGAGGGGAAGGATGAAACAGAAGAAACTGCCATTAAGCATTTGTCATTATAGGGATCAAGCAACCCCTAAAGAAGATGTTACTTGTAGGAGCCCATCATCTGTTGGTCCCTCTGCCAGTGAGAGGGAGGCGTTGTGGAAGTGCCAGGCATTTAAGGCACCCGCTTGTGTAAAACCAAACAAAGTTATGCAGTTGTGATGATCTCAACTTTGTTATATAACATGAAGTTTGGACAGCAAAGTGGCTAAAGGTAATCTATTATTTTGCTTCTGCTAACCTATGTTCTTATTTCATGGTGTTCAGCAACATTGTTGTGCTTCCTACTTTAAAGTTTGCATGTATAACTTCCCAAATACTGCATATTGAAAATACTATGTTATACTTTATATGACAAGATTTTGGCTATAGAAGATATAATGAAAAGAGCACCATTGCTTGTCTAGAGATTAAACATTAAGGGGGTGTTTGGAAGTGTCTTTAATGATTTTATGACTTTGAGTAAGCATATGTGCTTTTCTGTTTAAGGTTGTTTGTGTAACTCATATAAGATGTTTGAGTCTCTGTCAATTTCAATAAGGATATTCTTGTGAAAGGAATTATGTCTTGTAAAATAGGTTTGAAGTAGTGGTAGTTAGGTAATTTTATCATACCTTTTGATAGGCGGTTGTGTTGTAGGTGAAGAAAAACTGATTAATTATCTAAATAATCAGATAATTTGAAGCAAGATACCCTTACACGTAGCGATTATCAGATAGTCAATTTCAGGGCACAAATCCAAACATCCTCTAGAAATTATCCCACTATCACAGAACGATCACTTGATGACAAATGTACCCTCGAAAAGAAATAAGATGTAAGGGTCTTAATTTAGGTTACTGTAGTTATAACCCTCATTTTTGGAACAGAAGTAAAGTTGTAAAGCAGGATCCTATGCTAGAACTTAAGAGAATATCAATTTGATAGCTTGATTGTAGAATAGAGAAGCATGTGATTCATGAATCTCAACTCCAGTTTTTGTTTTTTTTTTCATTAGTATAACTTCACGAACGCCTTCATTAAAAATATAATAGAAGGGTCAAATTCATCTGAAAATGGTTTTTTTAAGTTGATTGCATAAGAATCTAAGAGGGATATAGCTGAATGATTTATCTAATGTCAGGTGTGCAGGGTCAAATTCAACTTGTAGAGGATCACTGCTGTGAGATGATTAGTGAGCTGATTGATCAAAGACTTTGTAGTAATAGTAGTAGAGCTTGAAATTGTTGGTGATCTTTTACTCAATAATAATATATAGTAATATATTAAGAATAATATTTTTGATGGTGCTTGTATTTGACATGGGTTTGTAAAGACAAGACTGTTTTTTCCGTTGAATGACTGATAATGCTTCCTTGTTCAACTTCCAGATTTGTTGTAATGACACTATAATTTGGTCAATAATGATTTTTTTTTCATTTCATAACTGTCTTATTGCTGTATGTTAGTATATAAAACAAAGGATTTCTATTTTAGACAAGTTCCTTTCTAAGGCTTAGTGGTGCAAAATCAACTTCTTGAATTCTACTTGTATGAATTTGTTTTTTCAAACAGGTCTTTGAATATAATTGCGAATTAATTTGAAACGAGCAAATATGTCCAGCGCACCGCGGCGGAATGCGAACTTTAAACGGTAGAGGCAGTGACATTAACGTGACAAAGCAGCAAAAGAAATGTGATTAAATACATTAAGGAAATCTATGAAGTTACAATGACTTAACGTGACAAAGCAGCAAAAGAAATGTGGTTAAATACATTAAGGAAATCTATGAAGTTACAATGACTGAAGCTATGACGACTTGGTTGTAAAAATCGAAATAAAGATAATTGAGAGTTATGTAACGGTACCATTGTTTTTCAATCAGTTGGTCTCATTCTTCATGGAATTAACACGTTACCGTCGGTTGATATAACCCACGATACCTAAAATATTTTCTATTTTGAGCAGGACTCTGTTTTAAAAAAATTATACAGGGCATTAAGGAAAAAATTAAACAAATAAACGAAAATTATTAAGGAAAAATCAGTTCATATATACTACATGAGGTAAACGCAACTTTTAATAACTTGAGAGGGTTTAAGTGACATTTTATAAAGTTGAGGGGTCATTTATGACACTTCGCAAAGTTGCAAAGTTAGAGGGGCGAATTGTGATTTCATAAAGTTGAAGAGGTGGAATTGTCGGGGGCATTTGCCACCGACCTTTACTTTTAAGAGTAGCAGTAATATATACTCACATCAAACTTTCATAACATTTTAATTTATTTAACAGAATCCATAGAATATATAAATTTTTACCTTGTAAACAAGCAAAGTCACCCATGTGCTTAGGCAAGGTGGTACGATGAAAACCTGCTCGTATGGCGTGGTGGTACGATTAAAAGAAACATATGAAGCTGTAGGGGATTGGTTATGCAAACTGAAACGTAAATAGAAATAATACCCCAAATGTTATGCTATAAGAATTTAAAAATATAGTTTTCAAAAGTATGTTACGGTATATAATTTTTAAAAATATAATTAATAGAAAAATTATAACAAAAATCAAAGGAAGAAAGAAAGAAAAAAACAAAAAAAAAATAGTATCACTCTTGGCCAACCCAAATAACCACGTACAAACCAACTCTACTTGCAGCACATCTACAGTAAACAAATAAGCATCGATTATTATCAACCAGACTCTTTTTCGAAGAAAATTACACTGAAATGTAAACAAACTCGAATTTATACCGTTCGATCAAAACGTATCGTACTTCACCTTACTCGTTTTCAAACGAAATTTACGTCGAAACGTAAACCAACTCAAAATTATGCCAACATGAACATAAAAATAAGTATGCAACAAATTAGCCTTTTAAGTTAACAAATGAAATTTGGTCATCGGATTTTAAAATTTGCAAACATAATCCAAATAATTTTGAGATTGTTGCAAGTTTAGTCCCTATTGTTAATGTCTGTTAATTTTTAACGAATGTAAGGGCTAAACTTACAAATCACAAACCATAAGAACCATTTTTATCAAAAGTAAAACAAAATTAAAATTAAATAAAGAGTAAATTATTATTTGTATCCCTAACTTTTCTCAAAACCAACTGATCTCCATGCATTTCTTCATTTTTTCGTACATTTTACTACTGAATGTTAACACCGTTAGTTTTTGTGTTAAATATTCTATGAAAACATTAAACTATCCCTAAAGATTAAAAAAAAAAAAAAAAAAAAAAAAAAAAAAAAAAAAAAAAAAAAAAAAAAACTTGTGGGATCCACCCGCCCACCTCTACAAGACTCTCTCTCTCTCTCACGCACATCTCACATACCCATTTCTCTCTCTCTCTCTCTCTCTCTCTCTCTCTCTCTCTCTCCCTCTCTCCTCCTAATCTCAATCACCTCTATTGGTACCCATCACCACCACTACCACCACCATAAGCTCCTATTACCACCACCATAAGCTCCTATTACCGCCACCACAACCTCCCATCACCACCGTCGCAGCCTCCTTTATCACCGCCACCGCAACCCTTATCACCGCCACCACAGCCTCCATCGCCACCATCACTGCTCCTATCGCCACCACCACAACCCCCCATCAGAACCACCACAACCCCTCATCGCCAACACCACAGCCCCCTCTTCGCCACCACCACAACCCCCATCGCAACTGCCACATCCCCCCCCCCCATCGCCATCACCACGGCCCCATCGCCACTATCACAATCCCCCATCGCACCACCACCACAGCCCCCATCGCCACCACTACACTAATCACAGTAGTAAGTATAACCCACTTTAAATGTAGGCATTGCAAGACTCTCAACTGTATTCCTACTAACAGCACTATGCATTGTAATAAACGGAACAGACCCCAGCTCCACCGCAGGCTGTGACACTACTTGCGGCTCAGCCACCGCAAGCGCAACTGCAACGACTACAGCCTCAACATCTTGAGCTACAACCCTCCCCATCGGCCCACTACTCACCACACCACCCAAATTAAAAACCCTACTCCTTCACAAGCTTCTTCGCATAAGGCGACGCCACAACCCTCTTCCCACCGTTCGACGTCGGAGCGTCTACGCCACCAGAGTCACCATCGTGTTCACCGCCAGAGCAGGTCCCATTTAGGTACCACTGATTCCACCGTCAGTGAGGCTTCCGCCAGAGCAGCTGAAGAAGACGATTGATCTTTCGCCTTTGATACCCTTCCGATGGTGGTGATGGAGGTATGACTCGAAGTTTGGTCGAAGTTCGCTCTAGAAAAGCTTGAAAAAAGCTCAGCTCGAGAAAAGCTCGTATTTAAGCGAGCCGGCTCGGCTTGGCTCGAATTCTAAACGAGCCGAAACCGAGCCAGGGTTAGCTGGATTTGAGCTCGGCTTGTGGCTCGGCCTGTGACTCGGTGCATATATATATATATATATATATATATATATATATATATATATATATATATATATATATATATATATATATATATATATATATATATATATATATTATTATTATTATTATTGTTTTATTATTATTATTATTATTATTATTATTATTATTATTATTACTACTACAACTACTATTATTATAATTATTATTATTATATTAGGATTTAAAAAGGTTTTTAAAATAAAATTGGATTATTTTTAAACCTTAATAGTAAATTGTTTATATTCAAAATAATGATCTTTGTTCCTTCAAGTACGGAGTACCCAACAAAATACAAAGGCCCTAATATATATTTTTGTGTTTTCATATATATTAAAATGTGAAAAAAATAAAGTTATTTTTTTAAATCGAGCCGGCTCGAGCTTTTCCTGAGCCGAACTCGAGCCGGTGTTTTCAGCTCGTTAAAATTTTCCAGCCGAGGCGAGCCGGCTTGATAAGTTTTGAGCTCGAGCTTAAACCCATCTCGCTCGGCTCGTTTACAACCCTAGGTTCTAATGGTGGTGATGGTTGACTATGGTAGTGTTAGTGATGGAAAGATGAGAGAGATTGTGTGTGTGTGTGTTTGGGGGGGGGGGGGGTGTTTGGTGAAGATGAAGATGAATAATAAAGAAAGTGTGTTTATGTTCAAATATATGGGTGATTTCTTACAATTGTTTTTATTTTTAAAAATTTAAAGGGTACTTTAGGCTTTTCATAAAATAATTAACAGAAAAACTAACAACGTTAGCATTCAGGGTTCAAATGGATTAAAAAGATAAAAAGTCAGGAGATATATTGATGTTTTTAAACTTTAAGGATGTTTAATAAAGGTTAGGGACACAAATAGTAATTTAAAGGTTGTTTGACAATTTCTGAATGATTAAGTGTTAAACCAATAAGAGGTCTGAACCATTAAGTGTTGAACTATTAAGAGGTCTGAACCATTAACAACTAGAATATCGCTTAACTATTCAAATGCAAATGTCTGACCAATTCAGATAAAAACTCTTAACCATTCAGCATTAATATAATGCTTAACCATTCAGAGGCAAATGTCTAAACCATTCAGACATTTGATCGCGAAACAAACAGTCTGAACCATTAAATGTTGAACCATTCAGACATCTGAACCATTAAGAGGCTAAACAAATAGCCCCTTACTCTTAAATAAATAGACTCTCACTTGATTTGCTCTCATCTTCCAAAAAAAACTTAAAACCCCACTACCGCCATTTGTTCTAAGTTGCAAGTTTAGTCCTTACATCCGTTAAAAACTAATAGTCACTAACGATAAGGACTAAACTTGTAGCAATCTCACAAATTTATGGATTATTTTTATACTTTTTAAATTTGAGGACTAAAATTACAATATGTTTATAAGACATTGACCATTTGTGTAATTTTAGGTGATTTTAATATTTATATAATATATGACAGCCAAATTGGATTTAAATAATCCAACTATTACTTATTGGCCGATAATAACCCATACTATCGATTTGGCTAGCAACAGTCTCAACTTTTATTTTTATTACCAACAACAGTCCCAATAAAATAATTATTAAAAATTTACGCTTGATTTCAACTCGATTTCGTTCACAATAATGATTATAAATGAAATGAAGAAAACATACAAGCTAAATCGAACCTAAATAAGTACAATTGAGTGTGAATATATGATAATTATGCTATCGGACAGTTTCTCCGGCAAGCCTGCATCCGTTCTCACCCTTCTTCATCTCACCTCAATTCAGCTCCAACGGGGTTTCACCGCACCACAAGCCAGACCACCTCCACTGCAGCTCATCACCACAACCCACACCAATTCAGTGGCAGCGATGGTTGTTGATTCAGAGAGAGGGGTGTGGTGGTGGGGGAGGGAGGGAGAGAGTGAGCATTCATCGAGTTTTATACCCAATTAAAATTAAGGTTCTTTTACCTGAAGGTGGAGTGAAGGTGGAGAGGGAAGAAGCCAAATTGCGAGAAAAGGATCTCCAATTTCGTGCAGATCCCATTAAGCCGTGAAGAACAAAGGCAGAATGATCGGGTGTGGGCTTATGGGAGGGGGTCGAACCTCTTCGAAAGCTAGGCCGAACCTTTTTACGGGCGTTGTTGAGGCAATGGGTGTAGCCGGGGTTGACCGGGGGAACTTGCAGTAGGCGTCGGGGGCGGCGTAGTTGGCGGACGGAGCAGGTGGCGTCGGAGTCGGAGAGGATGGTGGCGTTGACGGAGCAAGGAGCCACGACGGTGGTGATGGGTGGCTCTAATAAAGAGAATAGAGAGCGTGTGTGGGGGAGGGACTATGGTGGTAGTGATGAGGGATGTGGAGTGGTGACGAGTGGCTGTCGTGGTGGTGATGAGGGTTGTGGAGGCGGTGTTGAAGGCTATGGATATGATGATGAGATTGTGGTGGTGATGATGGGTGTGTTGGTAATGTAGAAGAAGATGTTGATGAATAGGTCCCACAAGTTTTTTATTTATTTAATTTTAGGGTAGTTTAGTTTTTTCAATAATAACTTTAACAGAAAAACTAATAGTGTTAGTTATCTTGACTCAAATTGAAATAAAAATAAAACGACAGACACTCAAATGAAGATAACATAACACGTCAGGAGGCAAAAACGTCAGGAATACAAATGGTAATTTACTCTAAAAGTAAAATTTAGCATTATTATCGGCTAATAAATAATAGTTTGAATAATTAAAATCAAATTTGCCTTTATGATATTATCGAGTTTGCTATCCCGCTATAAATGCATAAATTCTTTATTTATTCTATTTGTTTGTTCGGCCTAAAACACCTATACGATGTCAAAGGGATTTATCTACAAATCCGATAAAAACAAAGCCAAGTGATAAATACAACCTTGAATTTTTTCCAAAAACAAACCGTAAACTTTATTTCATTCTGTAAATTCAATTCCATTTAAAATAATTTCAATTGTTTAACTTAATGAAAGAGTAAATACATGTTATACCAAACATAAATCAGCAAATTTTCAGGGAACAATTTCTTAGTCATCGAAATTGACAAAACATGGGCGATAATGTCCAGAAATTGACAAAACATGGGCGATAATGTCCAGAAATTGGTTGGGTTCACATATGACCAAAATGTATCATTGATAGTAAGGGAGAAAGGAGCACTCTATTATTCTCTCTACTCGCGATAATGTTCAAAATGTACGAACTAATAATTTTGAATCCTTTTAAAAAACCAGTTCAAACGGCCAAAACCCATCACGCCAAACTGTTTGGCTGGTTTCGCCAAACCAACCAATCAATTGGTTATGTTTTTGTTCTTCAAAACTATAGATAGTAGTTTAGTCTGAAACTTTCATCCAAATCAACCAAACCAAACCATAAACACCTTATACCCCCACACACAGCAAATATGATGGCTTCAATCGAAAGCTTCAGCACACAAAACTAATAACGTTTCGGAACAATTCAAACATGAAGATTTTATGTGACAACTTTCAGAGTCCAGACATTTCTTCAAAATACAAACTATAACATCACCAATCAAGATCAATCAATCCAACACCTTCTGAACCTTAATCCCCATCGACTTAGCAGTCCCAATAATCGACTTGGAAATCGCCTCCAACGACATGTACTGACAGTAAGGATCCGCCTGTTTCACCTTAGCAATCTCATAAATATGCTTCAGCGTCAGTGTTGACGCCACAACATGGCCCGCCCGCCCGCTCCCCGACTCGATCCCCGCGGCCTTCTTGAGGTACCAAGTGACGGATGGGGACCGAACACTGAGCTCAAAGGTGTTGTCTTTGAACACAGTGACAGTTGCAGCAATGGGTGCATCTGGTTTGTACTTTTGGGTGCGAGCATTGAAGTCCTTGCAGAATGCCATTAGGTTGACCTTGTATTGACCCACCGCCGGTCCGACCGGTGGCCCCGGCCGTGCTCCGCCGGCCGGGATGGTTAGCCGGACCGTCGCCGCCACCGGCCGCCGTGTTAGGATCTCCTTCAGTGACGCCATTTATTTGCTGCCGTTGGTTGAATCAGTTTGATACAGTTATGCAATTACAAATCACAAATCACAATCAAGCATGAACATACGCATTATAGCAGAAAAAACCTAAAGTAGTTATAGATGGAATTGGAATTGGAATTGGAGGATGAGAATCCGTTCCTATGGGAATTGAATTAGGGATTTGCATCTAAACGTAATGGTTTATCGGAGAACAATAATTAATTTGGACTCTTGACCGATTACAGTGTACATAAATCTTATTTCAGCTATTGCATACATACAGATATACAGAAAAAAATATAGCGTATATGAAGAGTTGCAGTAGATTGGATGATACCTTCGTATGGTAGATCAACGGAGGATGAAGACGATGAGCCGATTGCTTGAGGGGAGAAGATGATCGCCGCCGTGAGTGTGGCCACTGAGTTTTCTAATTTGGGAATCAGTGCTCAACAGTTTGTTTGTTTGTTTTAGCCCACTGGGCCCTTTCAGATGCCCAAACCCATCAAATTATAAAGTTGGTTAAAATAAAGGGCTTTTGATTACCGTTAACTCGGTAAGATCTGATTGAATTAGAAGCTAACCCAGTTAGAAGTTCTGACTGAGTCTACATCTGACTGAAATTTGACTGTTTGATTTAGTATCTGACTGACTACTACTATTAAATTTCAAATACCAAAAATACCATTTTTAGACGCACTTTTAACCATATGTAAAACTTCACATCAGTGGTAAAATTATAATTAACTAAAACTTGCCTCATAAAAAGGCCATCTCTCTCACTCTCGTACTCTAGGACCCATTTTCGTGTATCTCTCATTCTTCTCTTCAACGAAGATAGTCATTTACAGTCATCAAACTCATCTTCTACAAATCAACAAAAACCTCTGTAAAACCCTAACAATTTCATCATCTTCATATGCATTCACTCAATCTTCTTCACCGGAGGGGAGGGAGGGCGCCGGTGAAGAGGAGCGGCGGAGGGAGGGCGCCGGTGAAGAGGAGCGCGACGGAGGGAGCGCGCCGGAGGGAGGGCACCGGTGAAGAGGAGCGGCGGAGGGAGGGCGCCGATGAAGAGGAGGGGGGGTGGAGGGGATCGGTGAAGAGGAGAGGGGGTGGAGGGATCGTGAAGAGGAGAGGGGGTGGAGGTTTCGGTCAGGGGCGAAGGATTTAAGGTCTCGGTCAGCACCAATAGACCGGGCAGTCGCCAAGTCCGTCGATCAAACGCGCTGAGCGAGTTAGCCAGTCAGTGGTCAGCTCGTGGTCAGCCCCTTTCAAACAGCCCCTAAGACAAACCGTTTTTTGGAAGAACCCATTCGGGTTAGGAACATGTTTGTGGTTTCGGTTATTTATCCGGTTCGGTTTGGGTTATACCTATTTCAAAATGGTTAGAAGGACAAGAGTTACAAACCACTGTTCAGGTTCAAACCTAATAGGTTCTCAATATCGGTTCGGGTTTAGGTCGGTTTTGTCCAGTTTTTGTTTCAGGAACTGTTTTTTTAACACTTTTACCACTTTTACAGCCAACCCGCTGATGTATAATATAATACTCTTTTAACCAAGGATTATAATCGCTAGACAATTACAAATAGTGTCAAGCTCATGCATTTGTTAGGGTGTGCGGGTGTTCATTTTTGAACCCAAAAGTACTCTAGAAAACACTTTTATATTATGCCATCTTATTTGAAACCAAAATTACCGAAAAAGAAGGTGCTCTCCTTTAAACCCAAAAAGTACACAAATTATTCTTTTAAACAAAATCTGGAATTTCATGCGGCTTTGAAGTCGGGTTCTAGTACCCAAATATGAAGCCGATGGTTTGCAGCAATGTAGCCGAGGGAATCCGATTGGCACCAAGGGTTTACCAGAAGGTGCCCCAGCACCCCTAATCTTACATAAGAACAACTCAATTACCCGAGTGAGAAATTTGTTTAAACAATATCCTCGGTATAGTTACTGCAGATATAAGAAGTATGGATATTCATCTTAAGAATAAAAGACATACAGTTATGATACAACAAATATTTATAACCATAATATTGATATTCTATTATATTATATTACAAATAATAAATATTTACATGGATGCAACATTTTTATAACACATTAATAAATTATTTGATTAGTTTCCTAAGTACTTATGGAACCATTCTTCTTCCTTGCAGTAATGATACATTACATTGTATACCTCCATCAGCAGTCTGGGAAACCTTCTGGCAAAATACTCATCAAAGCCTTCTGGTATAGATCCCAACAATTCCTGTGGAAACACATTGTGTATAAAGCAGCTAAAATTACATTTTTATTTCTTTTACAAGTTGTATATAATTTAATTTGTATGTTGTGAAATCCAATGTTTTGAAAACCAGACCGGTGACTATACTGACCACCCTAAAACCAAATGACTGTCATAATTAAGTTTAGATAGGTATTTGATATTACATAAATTAAAAACCTATATTGTTATGTTAGAATAATTAACATATCTTGCTTTTAGAAAGAGAGAAAAAACCAAAACAATGAAGAGATTTTTTAGAGAAAGTATTTTATTTAGCTATATGAAATATAACACCAACATTCCCAAGTCCAAATTTTATGATCTACAAAAAATAATAAAAAGAATTACTAAGAACCGGTCCAACAAACTGAACCGGATCACTGGTTCCACCAACCGCCCAGTCTAACTGGTATTAGTTGGACCCATGCCAACTGGACCCTTAGGCTTATGCTAATTAAACCAGCTAAGGGTCCAGTTTTAACAATATTAGTGAAAACGAAACTAAAACAAACCTGAATTTCCTTGGGCAGTTCTCTATAATGATTCAGTTTATTTCGAATAACACGCAGCAAGTCACGAACACTGTTGTACTTATAACGCCTGTAACGTCCAATGTTAGAAATAAAAGCCGGCTCCATTTTCTCATCCCATTTTCCACCCAAAGCTACAGAACCTTTGCTTTCTAATGCCCCAAGAATAATGGAATCAACTTCCCTGTCTTCCAGTTCCACCCTATCACTTGTATCCCGCAAAAATGATATGCGCATCTCAGAATTCCAAAACAGAGGATGATGTAACACCGCAGACGCCTTTGGCCTGACACAAATAAGTAAAAATAATAATTTAAATCAAATAATAGTGATGATCAAGTGATAAACCACCTCAAGTTTAACAAGAAATCAGTTGTACCTGAGTTCAGCATTGGGGTTTAACAATTGAGAGAAGAGACTCACTGCTTCAGGAATGTGTTCCACTAAGAAGAGATTCACTTGATTTTTGGCTACATTGACATCGCGTTCAAGATGATCGCCAAATGGATGTCTGCCACATGTAATGCAGAAGAACAAGACACATCCTAAACTAAATATATCTACGGCTCTAGTTTGGCGACCATGAAGAAGTTGTTCAGGTGCTTGCCATCCAGAACTTCCGGAACCTGATCCAACAAATAAGTAACAAATTAAACTCAAAATAAGTAATGGGATTAAGTTGACATTACTAATTACTTACCTGTAGCATGATGTCCCAATGATGACATGTCGCCAACAAGACGTCTACTTATGCCCATATCAGAAAGTTTGCTGCATAGGCCTTTTTCTTTAACTATCAACACATTGTGAGGCTTCAAATCCCGATGAATAATCCCCAATTCATGCAAATGTACAAGGCCAGATACTATATCCCTATGATACATTTGAGGGAAAAACATCAGACATGTTAAAAACTTGGGTCAAAATAAGAAACAAAAAAAGATTCTACCTCATTAACTTTAACAAGATAGGGGAAGGGTAGCCGTTTGGCCTCCATAAACAAAAGTCATGCATGACATCATTCATCACTCGAGTGTTTGTAGATCCAACATTCAGAGAAGACTCAGAGTACATTTGAATTAAATCATTAAGGCTGCAGGCACAACGCTCCAGTGAAAGATACACAAAATCCTGATCATATTCCACACCGTACCAACGAACAATATTTAGATGTTGGTCAGAAGCAATAAGGTTTTGAATTTCTTTAAAGGCAACTTCATGGTGTGCCCTCACTAGGCGTTTTACAGCTACCTTACGACCTTCGTATATTCCTTCAAGAACAATAGTGCCGTTACTCCCCTTTGCAATTTCTTTACTTGACACAAATAATTTACCAACTGACCGCCCTTCCATATCACATTCGATTAAATGATTAAATTTAATGACCTTCTATCACTATCAACCTCTGCAATTCCATTTTCGTCATCATTCCCATAGTTCTTCCCAGATTTCCGATGTCTTTTCCTTCTAGGAGAAGAAGATTTTGCATTTTTGCTCAACATCACAGTCATAAGAGTATGGTGGCGATACATAAGAACTCCAATCACAATAATGAGAACCAAAATTATAGCGAATGATATTCGCCTTTCAGCAACTGCATGCTTTCGTGCATATTGTGAGCTCGCGCTTTCCAGGCCCGGTTCCATGCTAGGCAAAGAAAACACCGTTTGGGTCTCGAAGTCATTATCACGGGAATATTTTAGAGATTTTTCGGAATTCGATTTTAAAGGCTCGTTTGGGGGAGTAGTAATAATGGAGCTTTATGTTCTGATTTTTTGCCCTTTATTTGGAAAGAATCCAAAATACGAGGGATGCGTAATCGATGAACAGTGGCTTTTGATTGGCATGATAAGGGCATATTAAAATTTTCATGGGATTTGGAAGCGGTATCAATATGTTGGGACACAGATGGGCCCGTTATTGAATTTGGATTTTCTTGACAAAGCAAGGCGACATCAATGTCTGCCACTGTCACATTCCACAAAACTTTGTCAGAGTTTGGAGCAAACGTTGTCAGTATATAATCTGTTCTTGTGAATGAGAGCTGCTTATCAGGATTTTCATTTTTTGTGATGGTTTTTGGATGATAGAATCTGAGGTGACGTTGGTTGATGACGTGTTTGTAGAATCAGGTGAGCTGTAATGAGTTCGTATTATCCTTCCGTTATTAGCATCAACCACAAATGCAGTTGTCTTTTTGGATCCAAGAATAACTCCTCCGTCCTCTGATACATGTGGCGTGATTCTGATGAATTCCTCCATACTCAAATCCATAGTCTGTAAGATATGACTTATTAGTTTCATAAAAAAATTGGAACAAGATGGTGAATTCATGGATCAAACTAGAGGTGCCAATTTCAAGACTTTAATGGGTTGATTCAGGTTTTACTTTCTCTAACCGATCAAAAGAGTAAATTATAAGAATTAGCTGAAATGGAAATGGCTTGAATGGGTCAAACATATTGGAAGTTGCCCAAAGTGTATTCAAAATGCATAAAACCATCTAATTCTTTTTTATTTTAAAATTTAATATAGTTATTTAAATCACATTTAACACAATAACTAGTTATACAATTCAAGAAAAGAAAATGAAAATGTTTGCAATGTGAAAGAACCATACACGTGGCTATATTCTCATATAAATGGTATAATTCTTGGATAGAAGTGTGAAACAAAAGGACATGTGATTAAGGTTGGTTTATATTAAATATTTTTAGTACATGGGTAGTGTAATAACAATCAGTGCTAAAGTCTCACAAAATTTACCTGTTTGCCAAGATCAGTGTGTGCAAACAACTTCCAATCGTCCCCGCAGTCAATATAATAACTGCCTCCAGATGAAGACGCATTTTCCTTATCATCATCATGATTGATAGGAGCCTGGTATGAAGAGTAAATTGGCGGCCCTGATGCAAATGACCAAATTAACCTCCCAGAATCACGATACACCAAATTGATTGAACCATCCAAGGTAGCAACAAGTGCTGTATCATGATCACTGTTTGGAGAGAGAGTGTGTGAGTCTATGACAGAATATTACTTCTAATAAATACTAAAATAGTATGAAATTGCACATTCTAGCATACTTAAAAGCATTATTTTTGCATTTTAACAAGTACAGTTTTGGTACAAGATGAAAAATCTACTCGATTTCATTCCATGATTTTTTATTAGCTCCCACATCATTGCCTAGCTTTTAAATTAATGTTAAGGCACGAATGATGGAGCCTGAACTTCACGCATTGTAACTCGAATCCAAGCCATCTTTCAATATCTAGCCATGGTATCGGACTCGGAGTTTGGAGTTTCAAAATGTGTTCACTATCAAAATCTTACCATGTACCTCATCTATACCATCTATTTTTGACCAGATTTAAGTAACAGCACTCAAAGTAAGCAATTTGGGGCAATCTATAGAAATAACATGTAAGCTGATACACATTCTGTCTCTTCACAATGACATCCTCTCTATTAACACACAGAAAACACTTTGATTTTGGTGATCCCCATGGATTTACTCATCAAACATGACTGTTTATCACTCAATCAAAGAAGCTAAATGCACAAAACCCCAAATACCTAGCAGCAGCATGGATTAACATACACATTTCCCCCTTCAGAAAGAGGCATATTTACCAACTACACAAACCAACCTAAATTTACTTAAGGAAAACTCACATGACTACCTTTCAGAAACAAATATGCTAGGGTTTAAAGCCAATTACAACGAATTACGAAGAAACCAGGTGCATGTGCGTGAAAGAGAATACTTCACCTCCAATTCTGTTCGTCAACAATCTCAAATTAACAACTGGATGAAGAAAAACTTACTCCGGAAACGACAACAGAGACCGCCTAGCTGGAGCTTGATCGACCTTCGAGATTCCCAAATCCTGAACGCTAACACTCGATCCTAACACAGCACGAGGAACAAGAAATTGCCAAATAAAGCCGCCCAAGAGAAGATGCGATTCATCGATGGTGATCGAAATTGCTACAAAACAGAGTCTGATTGATTGATTGAGAATCAAACACAATTTTCTAGCATATGATCATAATTTAGGGGGCAGATAACTTGAATTACGATCTTAGAAAACTTGTAATTGGATTATGAGCGATCAGAGGAAGATTCCAAGTGGTTTCTGGTTGTACAATTCAAGCATCTCCTCAATTGTTTGGGTTTCAATTTCAGTCAACCAGCAAACGATGATCAGAAAACCTCTAAAACCAGCACACGTCACCTGATAAATCTCAGAAATAGTTATGTTTGGACCCCGTAAATATTGTTTTCTAAACGTTCCGTCCTGTTAACTTAGGAATGTAGAAAAACTTGTACCCGAGGGGAAAACCGAAACCGGTATGTTTCAGTTGGAGACTGGGTTGGGTTTTCAGATATGAAACCGGGTATAAATTAGTTTAGTTTACTTACGATATTAGGTGACCTTGAGTCGATTACAAAAAACATGAATAAATATATTTATATTAGTGTTCATCATTAAAATTGAATATACTAATTCTAATATCTCATATTATAATATATATACTAAATAATTTTAATATTAAAATTTTTTTAGTCACCAAATAAATAATGTGAAACGTTATGTCATTGTACCCGCTTTAACATTTTACGATTCAAAAAATTAAAAATGAATGTAATACACCAACTGATTAAAAGCCCATACACTCCAAATGTGCAACAAAATGAACATCATGCTTGTAAAAAAAGAAGACTTCATCGTGAAATGATATATTAGAGATTGGTATTTTGGTTTAACGATATTATGTGATAGTTTGTGCTTGTAATTTAGGTTCACATTTAACTCAAAAGAGGGTTTTTATTATGGTGTGTTTCATTTTTAATGATGTTATTAGGTGAGTCAGATCTAGAACATCAGATTCATTATACATAGTTGATATTCGTCTTGAGAAGTCTATTAAAGGTAGTTTCAAATGTCATTTAAAAATTATAGATTTACAAACATTTATATTACATGTATACTTTAGAATTAACTATATTCCTGTACTAAAAGCATTATATTTTTACTAACTGAAACAGATTTTCTCAAAATACTATTTTTTTTAACAGTAACACCTTTGATTTTTCAAGAATAGACAAAACACCAACTATGCCCTACACCATTTGCTCAGGATAGAATGTGTGACGTGCTTTCTAAGAGTATTACGTATTTATCACCTGGCTAGTCTTACATGATAATTCTTTGTTCCACTATTGCTTGACCAATTTTCTTGATAAAGTTTTAAAGTCACATTATATCTCAAGAAAAACTCATAATCTTTATTTCATATCGCCACTTCAAAAGTTGTTTTATTCTTTGTATTTTTTGTGTGACCCAAATTTTGAGGACTAAAACTATAAAATTGGCTCATATTGGTTGACTAGAACAAGGAGCTGACAATCTTGACTTGCCATTAACACTACTTTATTAACCTTCAAGGATGTTATAATAAAATCATAAATCTAGTCATGAAATACACTAATCTACCGTCTTGTATCCATATTTAATAATGTTTACTTTTAGTCTGATAACTTATAGTATGCATAGACTGTAACTTACATAAATATAGAAGGTAGATGTTTAAATCATATTCGTGCATCGTTTAGTGTATGAAAAGGTAATTTGAATATATATCATTAGACACTCTAAAATGATTTTGCATGGCATTTGTTGTTACAAACATTTGTTATTACAAACAGTGCGGAACAAAAAATTATCTCCTAGGGGTCACTATTTTTTAATGATTAGATTTCTAACAAAAGAGCGTTAAACTTTTAGGGTCGCCCAATCGGATCGGGTCGGGTCGGAATAGATTGACCAATTTTCAAGTCATTATTACCCTAAATATGATCAAGTTTCAACTAAAACCACTAGAATTAATAACAAAAAAATAACGACTATAATCACTATAGTTTCTACCAAAATCAGTAATAACAATCAAAGACTGAACAAATTAAAGCAAATATGTTAGAATCACATCTTTTAGACGTAGCGATATGTGATGATGAAAAACCTTTTAAAACTTGAAACAAATAAAGGCATATATGATGCATCTTATAATCATTATTACACCCCATCGTATCTAAGATGATGTTTGTTTTTTCAGAAAATAGTTTTTTGGGATCTTTTGTCTGCACTAAGAAAAGGACGGACAAACATTCAAGGTTGCAGACTGTTTGTTTTTCGAAAGACATTTCAAAAAAAAATGTCTTCTCGTCCTCTTCTTGGAGAAGACCCAACCCACCTCTTCTAACATCTTCCAACCTCTTCATAAATAAAAAAAAACCCTAAAAAAGCCACCTCCACCGCCGACCTCTTCATCCATTCTCGTTTCTCTTCCCACTCACCATCACCATCGAAGAGCTTCCTCCACCACCGCTGCTCACCACCGTCGGCCTCCTCCACCTCCATCCCCCCATCGCCTGCTCCTCATACACCATTGCACATCGCCTGCTCCTATTACACCATCGTACATCGTCGGCTTCCTCCACCTCTACTGCCGCACATCGCCATGGAATAAATGATTTTGAAAAATTTGTTTTGTGGTTTATGAATATTATTTCAGTGTTGTAGAACTATTATTTAAATTTCAGCGTTGAAGTACTTTCAGTTTATTTAAATTTCAATTTATTTAAAGTTCAGTTTATTTTATCAGTCTGCAGACGTTAAAAAACAGATAGTCTTCTTCTTGCATACTACAGATGTTTGATCCATCTCTTCTGCTGCAGATGTCTGCAGATGTGGTCTGCAGACTGCAGACATTTTCCTGCAGAAAAAACAAACAACACCTAAGTATCTAACCCTATTCATATCAAGTCATAATAAAAAAACAACATTTACATAAGAATCAAAACGAGTAACATGTAAAGTGGTAGAATGTAACATTATCATAAGTAATGCTAAGCAAAATCAATGAAATGATGCTCAAAACCAATGAAAGATGGTAGAATGTAACATTTTCAAGTAGAAACACCTAAATATCAACTAAGATACAAAACCCATATCAACATAGAAAAGCATAGAACAACAACTCCCTTTTAGAATCACAGCAAAGTTCTAATCAAATTTTTCAAGGAAAAAACGACCCCAAAAACAACTATTTGACTTTTTATAAACCACTTTTCAAAAACATACACATTTTATAAATTGTAATAAGCTAATAAACATAAAAGGACTTGAACAAAATCTAGGTACCAAAATCTCTAAAACAAATTAGTTAACAAGAAAGAAAACAACCAGTTTGTAGAATCAAATCTAGGGCTTGAATCTTTTCATCTAAACAAAATGTAGGAAGTAACAAAGAAACAAATTAACTCAGAATCAAGAAAGTTGGAAAACTAACCTTGAATGGTTGTCGGAGCTCGGAGGGTCGAGGGATGGTCGCTGGCTAGTGGATCGATGGAGGCTGCATTCTGAAGGATTGGAGGGTGTAGACTGCAGTGATGGGGGGCTTTGGTTTCAGTCAAACAGAGGTGCATCGATAGGGGGAGGGATTTGGGTTAGGGTTAGAATGTATTAAAAATAAGGGTATAAAGGTAATGTTAAAAATATAAAAGGAGTGTTAAAAAACACTTTGCAAGACTCGAACTGATGACCTTAAACAAACGCGTGCGCAAAGAAGGAGACCAGTGAACCAAAGCCAAATTGTTGTTATATTTAGAAGTTAATAATATTATGGGTTCACCACCAGAAAAACTATGGGTTCACTTAAAATTACAGTATTATACGGTCCGCTACTTGCTCAAAAATCAATGGGGTCAACTTGACCTCATACCCACGTAGTTTCGCCCCTGATTACAAAGGAAAATTTGTTTAGGGATATTTCCGGTACAAAACACAAACATGATATTATTAAATATTAATACACTAGTTATGGTAAACTCATGTGTTATATGGGTTGAATAAATAAAATATTAATTATAAAATGATATTGTAATATAAGATATGATTAAAAGTACGTATGAGTAAGGACTATAAGTAACAAAACAATTATATCTACTTTTAAACTTTTGTATGTAAACTTTTTTTGTTTTTAAAAAAAAATTAAACGTTATGGTTCAAACAAACTTTTTTAACAGATTATCATTTTTAAAATTTTCCATATTGTAACTCTCAATTTTAATTATTATTTGTTTATAAAAATTTTACTTTTTAAAAACATCAAATTTAAAAACATTTGTACTTTTAACAAAGTTTGATGTTTTGAAAAAAATTCTTATTTTATAAAAAATTATTTCTCTACAAATAACATTAATAAAAAGTTCTCTTTTTAATTTATTAAAAATTGTTTTTAATCTAAAGAATTAAATAACACTATTAGTAATTAATGTAACTATTTAATAGGAGAGAGAAACGAGAAAATTTTGATGAGGATAAATATGATGTTATCATATGTTTCTCGTAGTTACTCTTTTATTAAAATAAAAAAATAATTAAATGTTCCAGAAAGCAAAGCGTAGGTGTGTGAAATATGAGATTCATTATCCCACGAATACAAGCCATTATTATGGATGTTGATATTAGGGTTGTTTATGAACCGAACCGAACGAACATAGCTTTGCTCGAACTCAGTTCGGTTTCAAACCGACCGGCTGGGTTCGGTTCGAATTTACAAATTTGAGCACAAACTCAATGCTTGAACTCGGTTCGGTTTTAACCAAGCTTTCGGTTTTGCTCAGTTTTGTGTTATAATTTAAAACAAACTAATAATCCATTCAAGAGTTTCAACTTCAAGTTCCAACCCAAATTTAACAAAGTAACAAATAAAACATACAAAATAAGTTCAACAAATAAATATCTAAAAGACAAAGTTTTAACTCAAACTCAAATCAATCACCATAAAATCCAAGTCCACTACCTCTACTACGATCATTTCCACGTCCATCATACCGGCTTTTTTTCTTTGACCATCAGCATTCAACAAACTTGCCTTTACACTGATCAACATGATTCATAGTTTAAAAAGACATTAAGTTGATTCAAATATAACAAACATCAATCCCAAAACAATATTAAAATTAGTAAATATCCTATATCTAACTTTTCTCAAGAGAGATTTTTTCATATATTGGTACACAATAAAATATATAAACATGTAAATAATAAAAACAACGGTAATTAGTAAATAACTAAATAAATTAACAAATATATATATATATATATATAATATATATATATATATATAAACTAATTAAAAATAATTTGAGCAAAACCGAGCGGGAGTACATTTGCTCGTGCTCGGTTCGTTTTCAAACTGAACCGAGCCGCTTGGTTCGTTTACGACTGAGCCAAAAATCGAACGAGCAAAAATCCAAGCTTTTTTCGAACGAGTTCGAGCGTCGAGCTATTTGAACAACTCTAGTTGATATACACTCTTATAAGTTGATGTTCATTCTTGATTCAATATGATGCAAGAGTCAAATCCATTGATGCGGATATCAACGTTCATGATGCCTTTATTCAAGAGGTTTCAGGTTTAATCCTCAGAAACTCGTTAGAGACCATCTACTCAGCTTCAGGTTTAATCCTTTAACCGGTTAGTGATGTATCGGAGGGTCTAGGGTTTACTGTTAAAATACGTTCTCATGATTAAAAAAAAAAAAAAAAAAAAAAAAAAAAAAAAAACAAGAAGGAAAAAAAGTTATTCACGAATCAATGAAGTCTAGTAATCTAATTGTTGAAGTCAGATTAATCTCGTTGCTAATCTTCATATGTAAATTTTGAATAAAGATTGTGTTTTATGGTCATACATGTGAAATTATTCTACCATGGTTGCAGAGGTATAACATAATAACATATCAAGAAGATTGTTGCTTTCATCGGTTTTATTTTCAAATACGTAATAAAATAATAAAAATTCTAAAATTATAATAAATAAAACAATTTGTATATAACTAGGCTAAAGGACATTTTGATATTCCTAAATCAATCCTTAATGCTGTGTTTCTGAGTTTTGTAAATAAAAGAGAAGAAAGAAATAAAATGTATAAGAAAATGAAAGAAAGAAAAAAAAATATATATAATTTTATTTTGTTTTGTGTTTAGAGGAAAAGAGAAAAGATTTATATTTTTATTACTATACCTTTTAATCTTCTAACTAGCTTTAGTAAACTCGTGTATTATACGGATTGATTTAACAAAATATTAAATAGAATAAAAATTATTAATTATAAAACGTTATACTAAGACATGATATGATTGGAATTACGTATGAGTAATAACTATAAGTAATAAAATAATACTGTAAACTTTTTAATTTTTTTTTGTTTTTTTTCAAAGATAAAGTAAACATTTTGTTTCAAATAACTTTTTAAAAAATTGTATTTTTAAAATTTCTTTACTATAACTTTCTATTTTAATTATTTTTTTATAATAAATTTACTTTAAAAAAATCAATTTTAAATATTAAGTAAAAATAGTTTGATTTTTAGAAAAAATATTTTTATAAAAAACTATTTCTATAGAAATAATATTAATAAAAGAACTATTTTTGAATTTATTAAAAACTAATTATAATGTAAAAATGAATAAACAATATTATTAGTAACTAATGTATTTATATACTATGAGAGAGAAGCTAGAAAAATTTGATTAAAATGAATTTAGTGCTGACACGTGATACCCCATTTACCATTTTATTATAGTAGGAAGATTAAACTAGATTGGAATGATAAATTTGTAGAAGAAAGTTTATTACAAAGATTATTTTTCACTTCCTTCTGCTTGATTTTGGTTCGAAAGGAAAGCCAATAAGGAAGCTTTTTAAAAGTATTTTTTTAATTCATTTTACTTCCTTTGTTAGTAAAATTGCAGAACATTAATATTTCTTACTTTCTTTTCTCTTCCTTCCACTTCTTTTTTAAAAAACCCTCAGAAACATAACGTATAATAGAACCTTTATAATTTAATACTCGATAAATTAATACTCGATAAATTAATAATTTGTCCGTCCTAACTTAGGACCAGTATAAAATTGGACCCCAATCGATAAATTATAAGATAATAATTTTTTTAACACCCCAATGTAAATATATTGGTCCCAGTGAAAATATAAATTAATAATTAATAAAATATTTTAAAATTCTAGGATTGTCTAGTAAAAAATAAATCTATAGTCATTTATTTTTTGTGAACTTCAAATCTATATTGAGTTTATTTTTAAATCTTCTCATTGCACTTAAGAGTTAAGGCACTGTATTCTCGTATTGCAACAAAAAGTTGTAAAGAGTTTTGTCACTTGCAATGCTTCTTTCCGAGTAACCAGTTTCCAAAGGTACTGAATCATCATCAACCGGATTTTTAATGGGATCCATTATAATTTCTTCAATGCTTTGAACCTCGTAACATTCATTATTTTCACCTGGATAATCCAACAACTCATTCACATCCCTTTTATGCCGATAATGCATTCCCGTAATCAAGTTTTCAAGCTCACGAATGTCTTCTCCAGAATTTACATCCTTTAAATCATTTGAGTCGGTTGGATTAGCCAACTCTTATATTAATCATTTATTAATTTATCGATATAATATATCTCGCTAAATTAATAAAATATTCCTGTCCGAACATTATTAATTTATAGAGGTTTTACTGTAATATACAAGGTGGTGCGTAATCTATTAAAACAGAGCAAACCAACCAAACCAAAGCAAATAGACGTTCATGGCTGGTTTGATATTTATGCTGTGTGTGGTTCAAGGTTTGAAAAACTGTGTTTAATTGTTATTTTATGGTGTTTAACTTGAAACCTTCGACGTTTTTACCTTAATTATTTAATTTTTTTTAATTTTTAGAATATGTGGTTATAGGTATATATTACATATATGTGATCCATCTTTATCATTTTCAAAGAGTCAATACAATGTAACAGTTTCGAAGTAAAAAAAAACCACCAAACCAAATAGTTTTAGCACTAATCAATCGGTTTGTCATTTTCTGAAAACAAAATTTAACATTTTGGTCAGAATTTTTATAAAGACTAATCGAAACGAGACCATGAACATCCTAAATAATTTGGCTTTGTTTCAATCATAAGGAAACTTGGGATCCATCTTTAACCAGATTTATGTAAAATAAAGTCATAATTAACACGAATTATCAAGATTAGCTGGTTTCATAGTTCATATAGATAGGATAGTGATTATTCAATTTAGACCTTGTGGACATGGACTCTTTTTGTAATCATCATTTTTCCTTAGAAAATTTAATTTATATATAATTCAAAATAAAACTACAAGAATTTAAATATTATATCTTGTGGTAAGAGAA
Source organism: Flaveria sonorensis (assembly GCA_025506505.1). Taxonomy (NCBI): domain Eukaryota; kingdom Viridiplantae; phylum Streptophyta; class Magnoliopsida; order Asterales; family Asteraceae; genus Flaveria; species Flaveria sonorensis. The sequence continues at coordinate 46,274,371 of CM046437.1, read as the reverse complement.
AGTTAAAAAAGTTTTCATGACAAAATCCACATATAAACAGTTGACCAAGCTGTAAGTGCAAAAGCAGCAGCAGCCAGTAAGTCCACATCATAAGCATTGCACACTCCTCTTGCCCAACACGAAACAACTGTGCCATTGTACCTTCATTTTCAATACCATCAATTCAAATTATTTTTTCTTTAAAAACAATTACGTTTGACTCTCAGAAGTCAAGGTCAGATATGCTTACTGATATTCACACCAGGGGGCAGAGCAAACATGATCAACAACACAAATCTGAAAAGCGATCGGATGGAAGCAACCCCATCATGCTGCCAATTGATCACACCAATGCCAATGACAGGAAGAATCAGGTAACGCACGATGATAACCACGATGATGATCATGGGTCCCACGCTTGCCTTTCGTAAACCTATAAAAAAAAGTCAACGGTTAGAATCGAACACATTTAAAAAAAATAGTTTACAATTTAAACCCAATTTTGTACCTTGTGTGAGGTTGCCTCCTAGTATCAGAGTGAGACAAGGTATGGTTCCATCCCTATGGCAGCAGAAATAAACATATTAATAAAAAATTTCAAAAGATCTTATTTTTTTAGAGGTTTTAATGTTAATAAATTGTAATTACGGTCACCCGAGTAACGTTATGGAGTCTTGGATCGCTCGTAAAGGAGCTTTTTCACCAATTAAAAGGTTTTTTACCCCACGGGATTGCCCCAAGCACAAGCCCTGCAAACTAAAGAACAGTTATCACAGTTTTATCCAATTGTATAAACCTTGTAAATTGATAGAACTTTATACTTACAGAGCCAAGGGTTGGGGGAGCTAGTAGTTGCTCTAGTATTTTCCTTAACATTTCTACCAACTGATCTGAAATGACCCATCCTTTTTCTCTTCGTTCCCTGCTGATCCTTGATACGCATTCTGCAAATCATGAAGACAAAAACAGTAAGATTCGAGAACCTCAATTCAAGGGTAGGATGCTTACACGCTGGTTTTCTGCATCATCATTAGTCAAGTTTGGTGATGTCATGATTCCATCAATATGATCATTATATTCTTTATTTAAAAGACAGGTGTTTTGATTCCATCTAAGACTTTGTTTGCTTCATTCGACAATTTCCCAATTTCTTTCATTGCATTGTGCCTCAAAGCCGAGCCTTGGATCATCTGGTAAGTACATGTCCATGTGTAAAAACTACCCAACTGCACAACAGTCAAAAACTTTTCATAATCATCAATGCATGATATCTTTGAAGGGCAGTTTGGAAATTTGACTAATAGCAAAACGTTTAGCGAACCACATGTAGACTCGTATACAAGAACCAAGAAAACAGCTTACTGCCATGGAGAAGGATGCGTATGAGAGTCCCTTGGCCTTACAGACATTGTGATCCCCAAATGGGCTGCCATCATCAGTGCAGATTGCAGGGATCATTATCAGCAAAAGATTTGCAAAATTTCCTAAATAATTCACACAAGGTTATTAGTGAAAATATAAAAGAACATTAGATGATCAGACGTTTTAGATGTGCGACTGTTAGTTTAAAATTGTAATAATAACATAAACAAATGCTTCAATGATAGGCACTAAAGCTACAATGATGTTTTTTGTTACAGATTAGTTTAAATAAAGGGTAATAACTGCAGCCTCTCTATCTCTTAGGATAAAAGTAAAGTTTGCCCTCATCTCAAACCCCCCGCACCCTACTTTATGAGTGGGAGACTACCGTGTAAGTTTGTTTGTTTGTAAATGGTAGTTAATAAAAGATTGTAAATAATCAGTTTCATAGTAGTTGGTTTAAAACTCATTATCTAATAATGATTATTTAAACCATACACAAAGATAATCAGAAGCAAAATCTCTTAATTCATACATTGAAAGTTGAGTTAGCTTATCAGTTCCAAAATACAAATCCAAACATCCTCATAAAGGTCGCTCAAGTAGTTTCAAGTTGATTATAGAATCATATTCTCCATTTTCATTCCCTGAATCCAATTATTTCTCTTTATATCAGTTCCATCAACTGTGTATTTGTTTCTACTTACATCATATAGATAGATTAGGGATGGTAATTCCTGATATGCCATGAGAATAATTGGGTTTTTGGTTGTCATGTCGTGTAATAAAAGGTCATGTTCAGGTTAACCTTTTATCATTTGTAATTTTGGTCGAGATGTTTAATAATTAAACAGATAGACTAGTCAGCCCGTTTAAAACTTGAATAGAGAATATATTTCTACAAAGTCAACTCGTTTAACTCATTCATTACAACCCAACCCATTTATGAGTTCTCTAACTCGTCTACCACTTGATAACACCCAACATGATTGTCACATATAGATGACACCCAAAAGTAAAAAATTTTAAAGGTATTACCCTAAATTTACCTGTAGAACACATAGCTATTATGAGGCCTTCCAAATGAGGATTTGGTTTGATTAGTTTTACTGCCACCCATCCCAGTATTCCTCCACACAAAATGTTACTCCAATATTTATTGGCATAAACCACCTACACATATAACATATAAAATACACCACAGTGAAAGGATTTACAACTTATATTTATTGGCATCAACCACCTACACATAGGGTAGCATTCAAAATATACAATCATTTTAAGTAGAGAGTCACATAAACACTTATATGTTATGATGATAAGTTATTGTGGAGAGAGTAAGAAGCACAATCTCCTTATTTATCGAAGTTAAAGAAATAAATACAAGTGCTAATCTGGTTCTCATAGTTCTCTATTTATAATTGGTTCTGTATTAAACTACGATTAATATTTTTCCTCTTGAAAATAATACCATCACAAAAGTAAAAGAAGTGGTTTTATAGAATAATAAAGAATCAAAACTCTACATTGTGAACGTATAATGGCCACTAAAAGAAACTTGGTTTCATAATGATTAAATTTTTCATAAGATAGTTGGTAATCCAAAATAAATTTCCAATATCAAGATTATTCTTAATAAAAAACAAATGCGTAGCTATTAGAAAATTTACCATGAGATAATGTCTTCAAAGGTGACAGTCTTGACAAGGCTTGCAAAAATAAGGGAAGGTGTAAAACCACAAACACAATCTGCAAATATTAAAGATCATTTAACTATCATCGTAAGATCAAAGAAATTGATTTACTAATTTCCACCTAAAATTTAATTATTTATCTACCAAATTAATTTAGAGGAAATGGTACCATTTATCATATTTTAAATGTTAATTATAGAGATTTTTTCTGCAGGTCTTAAATAATAATATTCCTGAATTTATTAAAGTGAAGATTTGTAACTTAAATCAAACAAAAAAAAAGATTTATTTATAAGCTGAATATTTCAATAACAAGGTATCACCTAATTAAGCTTTTGAATAAGTTCAACTACTATTAAGCCCTTCGCGTTTCGGCGTGTCGTAAAACCGTGCTAAGTAGCACCAATTTCACACCACCATATCTCCATTAGCGACCACTAACACCAGAAAAACTCATATTAAAAGAGAAATAAAAAACAGGAAAAAGAAAACAAACGGAAAGTAGAGGTAAAAATATTGAACCCCACACGTGAAACGTAAACATTAAAAACAATAACTAAGTCAATCTAAGACGCGGGTGTTGAACCACATGCGCACGTTGCAGCAAGTTAACTCATAAAATTTAAACCGAAACATAAAGCAAAAAATTTATAAAAGATTACAAGTATAAGAACCAAAGTTGAAAGTAAAAATTTATAGGGGTTAAATTGTTGTAAAAGTATTGGGGTTAAAGTAGAAAAATAAAGTAGAAAAATTAGAAAAAAAGAAACCAAAAGTGGGTATAACCACTAAAGCTTAGGTACAACCAATGTTTAAAAGTACGGAATCGAGCCTCGAGGCGTTTTCCCTTCGCCTCATGAGGCGTTTTCCCTTCGCCTCATGAGGCGTAAGCCTCTAGGCGAACCGAGGCGTAAGCTCGAGGCGGAATTAAAAAATATATATAAAAATTATATATCTTATAAAAAATAAACACAGACTAATTTCATCATAGGATTCATCAAAAACATCAAAAAACACACATTAAAAAGACATGGAATGTTTGAAACTGACACAAAAAGGCTAAAACATCAAAAACAAAGTGAAAAACCCCCTGAGGCGCCTTGAGGCGCACCTGAGGCGCACCCGAGGCGCACGCCTCAGTCATATAACGTACAAAACAATCCCCTGAGGCGACGCCTCAGGCTCGTTTTCTGGGCGCCTCGCCTCGAGGCGCACGCCTCACCCGTTTTTTAAAACCATGGGTACAACCCATAATGCACTATAAGTTTATAATTAGTAATACATATAATCTATCTATCCTAATTTAAGAATGTTATGGATGGAGACTTGATACAATTTTAGACCTCCTAATGCTAATTTTCTCGTTCTCTCTCCTATTAAATAATTGCATTAGCTACTAATGACATTATTTTTTAGATTAAAATAGTATTTAATATATAAGAAAGATATCTTTTTATAAATGTAATTTCTAAAGAAACAATTTTCATAAAATAAGAAATTTTATAGAACATCAAACTTTTCTAAAATTACGAAATATTTTAAAGTCGGTTTTTTTTTGTAAAAATAAAATTTTGATAAACCAAAATAGTTAAAATTCGGAGTTTTAATAAGGAAATATTTAAAATTACATTTTTTAAACGGTTTGTTTTGGAACAAAATGTTTAAATTAAGAAAAAACAAAATAATTTAAAAACAAAAGTTTAAAAAAAATGCTATCATTGTTATATTACTTATAGTCCATACTTATACGTAATTTCAATCATATCTTATCTCAAATATCGTTTTATAATTCATAGCTTTTCGTGACTAATTATTTAATATTTTATTTATTCAACCAGTGTAATACACGGGATACTAACCTATATTAAATAAAAGAATATTATTATACATATCTAATCATCATAAAATAGGGGTTGTTCAATACATAACCAACACTAAACAGAGGACTGCATAATATACTTGTACATGGTGAAGATATGTTGCAAGAGAAAAGAGTGTGGCTAAGGGCATGTTTGGGATTGCTTATTTTGGTTGAAAAGGACTTTTGACAAAAAAAACTTATTAACTTATAATTTTTCAAAAGGAGTTTTTAAAAAAGTATTTGGATTAGCTTATAAACTAAAACGTTGTCAAATGACCAAAAAATACATACGTTAAAATGAGGGGAGTTAATAGGAGGTAGTAGAGGAGTATAATAGGAAATTAAACTAAAAGTAGTTTTTAAAAGTTAATAAGTAACACCTTTCTTACTTTTCAAAACATTATTTTTACCATATATGAAAAGTTAGTTTGAAAAATACTTTTGAGATTGCCAAACACTTTTTTTTTAACTTATTAACTTCTCAAAAATTAATAATTCAAAAATAAGCATAAACTAAACAATCCCAGACATGCCCTAAGTGGTTACTTCTTATTTAACACACTTAAAGTAACTAAGGACAAGTGTAATAGTTTTCATGATATTATATATAAAATTGGTTTCCTAGTGAACCACTAACACAAAACATAAAAGGATTAACATTATTTTAAATGTATAAGAACTAGAAATGCTCCTGCACGTGTTTGCATAAGTAATTGCGCCACGAACTTGAATATGAAAATCGAAATACAAAAAATATAGTGAGGCTATCACTCCGACTTTAAACTACATCAAGCAAACAAGAAAGAAATAACATCAACATAACAAAATAAACTTGACAGACATGTTGTGTCAACGCAATTTTTTACATATCTAATGATGTATTTATAACAATTTGTAATCACTAAAATAACTTGGCAAATCAAAAGAGGCGAAATATAAAAACCAAATTTCTGTGGCCAAAACATAAAAACTAAAATTTCATGTAGCTAAATGTGAATAATAATAATAAAAACCAATATTTTAAAGAAAGCAAATGATAAGCTCTTTTCTTCAAAGTCGCAACCCTAGGCATTGAAATCCTAAATCCAGCTTCAATCAGTTTGTATATACTTTCGAAAAACAAGAGAGAAACAGTTGAAAAGTAACCTTGTTGAGGGAGTTGCGGGTGTGATTGGGAAGAAGGTTGAGATAATCAGTAGCCATGAAAGCTCCGATTGCACTTACCATCAGCACCTGCAGTATCGGCATCGATGCCACCTCCAACAGCCCCCAAAAACCCATTTCACCTCTTTCAATTTGATTGAAAATCGCATACGCAGTGCAGAGTGAAAACTGAATTTACAATTGGGGAAATGAAGAGAGAAGATGATGATTTTGATCTCTCGTTTTCTGTCTACATCTTCAGATCATCTTTGTTTGGGACAATTATTTAACAAAAGTGTGGTTTTTTTTATTACAAATTATTGGTTTCAATGTTTTTTTTCTTTTATTTACTGACATCTGACTTTTATGTTTTATTTGTTAGTTTTTTAATCATTTCATTTGTAAATTTTTTGTATATCTATTCGCTTATTTTTAAAAAATTTGATTATCATATATATTAGTGACCATGATCGAGTAACCCTATCTGTTCAACTTTTAATCGTTAACTGAGTGGTTATATAAAATTATGTTGTTGAGTTTAGTTGCTCACCCAATTTGCCCCATTAACCCATTATCTCACTTTCTACTTACTACGTGCAGAAGGATTGAACTCCGATTTTAACTTCTTTAGCTTGCTGAGTTTATATACAACGCCAATTTGTTTGAATACTTTAATGAGGCATACTTATACAATCAAATTTAAACAAAATTGATATGTACTTCACGAGCTCAGAATTTAAGAAACATGACCAAATGCAACCCTTGCTGCTCTTACTGGTGCTCTCTCGAATCATTGTCCTCTAACTCTTCGCACCAGAAGCATTGACTATAGGCCACCTTTCTTTCAGTTTTATTACTCATGGATGGAGAAAGAAGATTTTCAGGAGATTATCTTGGCTTTTGAGAGTTGTTGAGATCTGAATACAGCAGATGCCTCAGAAAAAAAAATTAAAATTAGGGCTGACCCTCAATTTGTTAACAAATTTGTGTTTGAACTTAACAAGTTTCGTGAAATAATAGATCGACACAATAAAAACCATGTGTTAACATGTTAAACTGTTAAGGTACATGTTTAAACTTGTTTATATTTTTAACTTATTTAAAATAAATTAATAAATATATATTTATGAGATATATCATTGTTGTCCAAGTTCACTTCATTAACATTGCTCTTTGTAGTTTGCTCATCTGCTTCAATCGAATAAAAACTATTACATCGGGTCTCCGACCTCGGTCTCATGCCTCTCCATGCAAACATGCCTGTTTAAATTATGTAATTTGTTAATCAATATTTTTATTTATTGACTTTTGTTTTAAATATGTTAAAGATTATGTGACAACTCTTGAATTCGGGCCTAACATTTTTTCGTTTGTTTAGCCCAAACCCTTATGCTAACCGTGACCATATCCAAGTAATAAAATCAGCCCATCAAGGCCCAATATAAAATTCTAGCCTAGCTATGCCCCACACGTAAACCCAATCCAAAAAAACATTTTAAGACGTTTAATGAAACATTTCGCAATCCATGAGATTTGTTTAAAGCCAAGACGATCATGCAGCAAAAGCCTGCGTGCAAAAGCCTACGTGCAAAACCGTAGAACGAATGATTACGAACTAACAACCGTCAAATAATCATAATCCTTCGTGATAGTTATGTAAGAGATAGGATAATTATGTATTATTATATTTTACCTTTGAACATGGAACTATATGAAGAATCATCTGTGAACCGAATAAACACTGATAATCTATAACAACGATAACGCGACTGTGGCTGACAACTGATATATAGCAACTAACACGTAGTTTTGAATATAGAAAGTATTACAAAACAAGTTTTAAATTTGACATTGTTAACTTTAAAATATCAAAGCATTTAGATCAATAATGGTAATCAGATTTGTAAACAAATTAAATACGCGATTTCCGACAAACACCGACTTAGACGTCACCCATATAATGTTAAACGATATTTATTATAAAAGTTTTCACGCACATCTTTTTATTAAATAAAGTTCTCGAATTTTTCATAACAGACGAGACTCGACCCAAGATGCGATACGACGGAAGACAATGTCGGAAGAACACTATGCTTAAAGACAGTGTTGAAATACCCTAAGTATATAATCATTTTTCTTTTCATTTCTCCATTCACCATCTCTATCTATCTCTTCTCTTTCTCTCACTAAAATCACACACACACCTGATCTCTCTCTCCCTCTCTAACACAACCGGCGGGGCAGACGGTGGTGACACAGCGGCAAGTTAGCGGAGACGCAGCGGCACGTTAGCGGAGACGCAGCAGTCGCCACCGTAGGTGGCGGCGCGTGGGGCACACCGAAAGGTAGGTTTTGACATACTAATCGCGATGATAGCAATGGTGGCTAACAATCGATGGTGATGGTGGTTGTGGTGGTGCGACAGCGATGGTGGGCTTGTATGGCTGAAGTGGCTGTAATGGTGGTAGTGGGTCTCGATGGTGTTGTGCGGTGGTTCATGGTCTGGGTCGCATAAGGGGTGATGATGGTCACTGAAAACAGCCATAGTCGACGACGATGAAGGTGGTTGTTTGTGGTTAACTGAAGCGGTTAGGCGATAGCTAGTGCTGATGGTTGAAAACCCTTCTTTGATGACTCCGGCGGTGGCGGCTAGGGTTCCGGCCAACTTCCGGCAGCCCTTAAAGATTGTGAATTTGCACCTGCATGGCATCGTTATGACCAGATCTATAAGGTGAGAAGTTCATTTTATAGTTTTGGGTTTCGGTAGTGGTGGTTTCGACGGCTGTTGGCGGCGGCCGGTGGCGAACTACGGCGGCAGACGGTGGTTGGTGGTCTCCGGTGGCAGCGAGCGATTGGCCTTGGAGTTCTCGGTGGTGCTTGTTAACAAGATAAGGAATACTGATGTTTGGTTACAAGATAGTGATTGGGAAATGTTAGCTGTGAAAACAGGAATGGTTGGGGAGGTCAAACCGGGTCAAAGCTGGTGGTAGTCTAGCGGGAAGGTATGCGCGTACGCTTTGGTTATTTAACGTGGCCGATATCCATATTAAACCGGTTGAGCTCGTTTTAAATAGTTATATATATATATATAATATGGTTAGGATCAAATGAGAATCCATTCTTTTTGTAAGAACCTTTTAATTCACAATCAACCATTGATTAAAATTTAAGTGATCAAGATCTTTTTTTTATTTTTTTATTCAATAAAAAGCAAAAGAGTCATTTAACCCATTTTGTTATCCCTTATTTTCTTTTTTTTTTTAATTTAAGAGGTTTACTTCATTGTTTTTAAATTTTCAAAATTTTTAAAATTTTTTTATATTGTTATTTTTTTTATAAAAATTACATCATTAAATTCATCACTTACCCGACTTAGCGAAACTACACTGGTGCAACAAAACCCTTACACTATTATTGCACCACTATAACAAAGTTTTACATCCGATATTACACCCACTGCAACTATTAATAACGTCGTGATTACAACAACTTAACAACCAAACAACATTACACCATAAAACTACGCCAGTGTAACGAAATTTGAACACTATAATTAAACTAAAATAACAATATTACACTACTGTAACAACAAAACACCACTGTAATTACACTATTGTAACAAAATTAAACAACAAAAAAACTACACCACTGTAACAAAAAAATCACCACTGTAATTACACCACTGTAGTGAAATTATACCAATAATGTTTTTTCAATGTAAACCAATATAAACTAAGAAAATTATCATTTTGTCTTGTGAGTCTTCTTCTACTCTGTAAACATGCTTGTAAAAACAGTTGTAATCGTGTTGGAGAAAAAACGAATACCGGTGCAAATCAACGTGTGAAATTGCATCACTATAAAAACAACACGTATGATATTACACCAATAAAATATGAATTACCTATTTTATAGAACCAGAATCAAACAAAAAAAAAATATATGTCACTTTACGGTGGACTTGTGCTTTATTTACAATAAAAAAACAGCATAATAATACTCAAAATACAAGTGAAATTACTATCCTTTATCATTCTAAAAACGCTCAATCTAAATTGTTATTCTTTTTGGTTCATAATTAAAATCAATACATACTTGATCTTAAGAAATATTTGGAATTCGCAACCCAATAATATGCAAAGTATACTAGTTGAACAGATGGCAACTCAATGAAAAAAATCCCTAATCTACACAAAGCCCAAAAACATACATGATTGCATTTGTGGAGCAGAGATATGGGTCAATTAATGAAAGATCTAGGTTGATTTGAACCAGATCTGAGCCATCATAGTAGGCTGGGTTGATTCGGTGGTTTAGCGATGGTTTAGCGATGGTTATCACCATCTCCACAGCCTTGATCACCCCCGATGAAACAACGACGACTCCCTATCTCCGGCGAAACAACCAGTTGTTGTGGTGGTGGAAGAGAAGGTTGTGTAAGGTTTTAGAGATGGTCTTTTTAAAGGTGAAGAAGATGATACACATGAAGCTCCATACTTTGTTAGCAAGAACAAGTGGGTTTTAATCCTTTTATGGTTTTAAATATTTAGAAAGAGAAAGTATAGATTGTGTGTACTTGTTGGTAAAAAAAATAAGATTTGATCTAGAGCTAATCTGACAAATAGTAGTAGGAAAAGCTTATAAAGAAAATGACCAATCTATCCTTAGATGATCTACACCATTCAATTGGAATCTAATTATTTTATATTAAATCAATGGCTATGAAAGTGTTAAAAGAGTTCTCATAAATACTTTGGGTTAACATAGGATCCCAATATATATATATATATATATATATATATATATATATATATATATATATATATATATATATATATATATATATATATACACACACACACACACACACACACACACACACTTTTTGAAAATAAATGGTTCTGTGATTCTAAAAATAAAATGTGGTTTTGTAATGATTCTGATCATATATATATATATATGTGTGTGTGTGTGTGTGTATATATATATATATATATATATATATATATATATATATATATATGTATATATATATAATGTGACGACCCTGAAACTAATGTTAGGCAAAATAAAATTCTAGGAATTATTATAAGTTAGTATTATATATATATATTCATATTAAGTTGATGATTGCTAAGATGATTTTATTTGATTATAGTTATAAGAGTTATATATATATGTTTTAGCATGTGTAAGTATGTGTATATATTTCTTAAACGTGCATGCATGCATAATTATTTACGTGAGTATGTATGTAAATATCTGAGAATATGAACTTTATAAGTTATTAAGGACATGCATGTAAGTTACCAAATCATGAAAGTGCACCATAGGAGCCTGAAAGCTTCTAAAGCAGTTCTAATCGTGTTGGAGAAGAAACGAGTACCGTGCAAATCAACATGTGAAATTGTATCACTATAAAAACAACACGTATAATATTATACCAATAAAATATGAATTACCTATTTTATAAAACCAGAATCAAACAAAAAAGAAATATATATGTCACTCTATGGTGGACTTGTGCTCTATTTACAATAAAAAAAACACCATAATAATACTCAAAATACAAGTGAAATTACTATCCTTTATCATTCTAAAAACGCCCAATCTAAATTGTTAATCTTTTTGGTTCATAATTAAAATCAATACATACCTGATCTTAAGAAATATTTGGAATCCGCAACCCAATAATATGCAAAGTATACTGGTTGAATAGATGGCAACTCAATGACAAAAATCATCCCTAATCTACACAAAGCCCAAAACCATACTTGATTGCATTTGTGGAGCAGAGATATGGGTCAATTAATGAAAGATCTAGGTTGATTTGAACCAGGTCTGAGCCGCCGTAGTAGGCTGGGTTGATTCGGTGGCGTTGTGCGGTGGTTTAGCGATGGTTATCACCATTTCCACAGCCTTGGTCACCCTCAATGAAACAACTTCGGCGAAACAACCAGTTGTGGTGGTGGTAGTGGAAGAGAAAATTGTGTAAGGTTTTAGAGATGGTCTTTTTGAAGGTGAAGAAGATGATACACATGAAGCTTCGTACTTTTTTAGCAAGAACAAGTGGGTTTTAATCCATTATGTTTCTATGGTTTTGAGTATTTAGAAAGAGAAAGTATAGATTGTGTATACTTGTTGGTAAAAAAATAAGATTTGATCTAGAGCTAATCTGACAAATAGCACTAGGAAAAGTTCATAAAAAAATGACCAATCTACCCTTAGATGATCTACACCATTCAATTGGAATCTAATTATTTTATATTAAATCAATGGCTATGGAAGAGTTAAAGAGTTCTTATAAATACTTTGGGTTAACATAGGATCTCAATTATATATATATATATATATATATATATATATATATATATATATATATATATATATATATATATATATATAGCAACTTGGACAAAAAGAAACGAAGTGGCTTAGACAAATTTTTTTTGTCGATAACCTCAGACCAATCAATCGAATATGGATTAATACGTAATCGATCGAACACTCTTGAAAACGGCTTATATATATATATATATATATATATATATATATATATACTATATTATAATGCACGAATGAAGGATTCCGGCCAAAGTTAAAAGATTTGTAAATTTTAAGCACAAGGTACAACCCAAAAAATCAATTTAACAAGGGTAATTATGTCTTTTTAACGCTACTAAAAAGGTGGAACTTTAAACTTATTTACACTTAGACCCTTGTATCTTTAATTATATACAATTTTTTCCATATTTGTTACAATATGCTTAAAAGAAGGAATTCAGTTTTTTAAATATAAAACTAACCAGAGACGAGTAACATAATGAAAAGTGTCGCATTTGTCAATGGAAGAGGTGCTGGCTGCTATAAATTCAAAAGAATTAAAGCGAAGGTCTGATGTCAAGGATGATGCTAGTGATGGCAGGATCATTACAAAACCATTTTTTGAAAATAAATGCTCCTGTGGTTCTGAAAACTATAGTTACACTTATGTAATCAATGGTTCTGTAATGATCCTAACCATATATATATATATATATATATATATATATATATATATATATATATATATATATATATATTTTATATAATGTGACGACCCTGAAACTAAGGTTAGGCAAATTAAAATTCTAGGAATTATTATAAGTTAGTATTATATATATATATATATATATATATATATATATATATATATATATATATATATATATACATACATACATATTAAGTTGAGGATTGCTAAAATGACTTTATTTGATTATAGTTATAAGAGTTATATATATATATGTTTTAGCATGTGTAAGTATGTGTATATGTTTCTTAAACGTGCATGCATGCATAATTATTTACGTGAGTATGAATGTAAATATTTGAGAATATGAACTTTATAAGTTATTAAGGACATGCATGTAAGTTACCAAATCATGTAAGTGCACCATAGGATATTTGATACACAAGCATATTACTATTAAGCAATAAAACAAGATCAACACTTAAACTAATTTTAACCAAATAATCCTAAGTCTATAAGCTGTCCGCTGTGGATGAACATCCGCTATGGACAGTTCATCAGCTGTGGACTAGTCATCCGCTGTGGATGCTTGTTCATTCGCTGCAGATGCTTGGAAGCTTTTCTTCATCCGCTGCAGACTCTTGTTCATCCGCTGCAGACTCTTGTTCATCCGTTGCAGACTCTTGTTCATCCACTGTGGAAAGTCTTCATCCGCTGCAGACTCTTGTTCATCCGCTGCACACTCTTGTTCATCTGCTACAGACTCTTGTTCATCCTCTGTGGAAAGTCTTCATCCGCTACAGACACTTAGCAAAAATTCGTGTTTATCTACGATCTTGAAAAAGAATTTTAAGCCACATTAGTGTGTGTTACGAATGTTAATGATACTAATATGTTAGTTAATGGCAAGCATTATCCTTTTAATACACTTGTTGAGTCCAACATCAACAATAACCTAAAAACCTAAACTAATGTTAGTCACTTGATTACTAAGATATTTATACAAACTAATCTAAATCAAGGGATTGCTAGAATACTTATCTAACCTAATCACTAACCAATTACAATTAACAAACTTATAAACACATTAGCATGAGGAGTTGAAACCTATCCTTTTTGACACTAAACACTCTCGGTAGTTTGACACACATCCCCCATAATTTGACACACACACCCTACAATTCGACACCTATACACCCTACACTATACTAAGCTTAGAGGTAATGATGAAGGTTAAGATTTTTCTCTTCTTTTCTTTTAAACCTCGGCCAAAACCCAAAAACTTATTCAATCTCTTTCTCTCGGTTCTCATATCACCCGAAACCACTATCAACATCACCATAATACCACCTTAAAACTATTATCTACTAGACATCTTTATGGTATCATTTCAGTTCAAAAACATCCACCACCGGCTCGGAGGCTTGAAGATTTCCTTATCCACTCTTTACACTCCTATCTTTTATACAATCAAGGTTAGATTCATAAATTTTTGTGATTTAAAAGCTTACAAAAATATTTTTGTATGTGTTTAACATACATACAAACCCTTGTGATGATTCACTATCAAAATCTAATTACAAACTCTATAAAGTTCTTTGATTTTCAATAAAAATCAGTAACAAAGTTTATGAAATAGGAATTTTGAAGGTTTTATAAAAATAAAAGTTTTATATTTTAGAACAATTAATAAGAAGAAAAATCGAAAGTGATAGCAAAACAGTAGCTAAAATCATGAAAATTTTACATAAATTATTGGACATTAAACTAAACAGTATATGTGATTTTCAGAATTTTTAGGGATAAATAGCTATATCTGCCATTAATTCGAAATATTATAAAAATTAAAGAAAAATATCGGTAAGGATATATGAACTGAAAATTTTATATAATAATCTTGGTATGAAGGTACTACTATCGGTAAAATTTTATAATTTTTGGACACCGATAACTATATTTTTAAGAATTAGAGCTTAATTAATAATATCTTTAAATATAGGAATAAGTATTTATTCCAACAAACAAATAATTGCTTTATAGAAAATATCTGATCAGTTTATAAGTTTTGAGAGAAAAAAGCATACTGTGTATTTTACTGTTGATGCCAATGTAAATAAGGATTTTTGATAAGTTACTGTCACTAACTGCCATAAGTCTCAACCATTAATTCGTATAAGGATCCGTCAGATAATATAGGTAGCGCTACTTAGAAACATGTTTCATGCACCGATTGGAATAAAAGTCATGATGTGATATTATTTGATTCTGTGATTTTTATGTGCGACAGTCATGAATCACTTGGCATAGAAGTAGGTTTGGTTGTGAACTTGTTTATGTTGCATCAGTTAAGGAAATTATTGTTAAGTTACTAAACATATGTTCTCACCAACTTTATGTTGACTGTTTGAGTATGTTTTTTCAGGTAATCAGAATGTTTTATAATCTCATGTATACTTTCAACATGTACAATGCATGGTATGAGTATGTAGGGAGGCTGTGTGTATGGATAACCTTGGACTTGATGGATCTTAGCATTTACGTGGATGTTCACATCTATTACTAGCTGGGAGATTATAAGAAGTGGGTAAGAAAAATCTTTTGATATAGGGTTACTGGTGCATATGTAAAAGTCTCATAGAGACAAGTTTTGCATGAAATTAAATATGTAACCTAATATTTATATAATTATCTAATAAACCTCGGCCAAAACCCAAAAACTTACACAATCTCTTTCTCTCGGTTCTCATATCACCCGAAACCACTATCAACATCACCATAATACCACCTTAAAACTATTATCTACTAGACATCTTTATGGTATCATTTCAGTTCAAAAACATCCACCACCGGCTCGGAGGCTTGAAGATTTCCTTATCCACTATTTACACTCCTATCTTTTATACAATCAAGGTTAGATTTATAAATTTTTGTGATTTAAAAGCTTACAAAAATATTTTTGTATGTGTTTAACATACATACAAACCCTTGTGATGATTCACTATCAAAATCTAATTACAAACTCTACAAAGTTCTTTGATTTTCAATAAAAATCAGTAACAAAGTTTATGAAATTGGAATTTTGAAGGTTTTATAAAAACAAAAGTTTTATATTTTAGAACAATTAATAAGAAGAAAAATCGAAAGTGATAGCAAAACAGTAGCTAAATTCATGAAATTTTACATAAATTATTGGACATTAAACTAAACAGTATATGTGATTTTCAGAATTTTTAGGAATAAATAGCTATATCTGCCATTAATTCGAAATATTATAAAAATTAAAGAAAAATATCGGTAAGGATATATGAACTGAAAATTTTATATAATAATCTTGGTATGAAGGTACTACTGTCGGTAAAATTTTATAATTTTTGGACACCGATAACTATATTTTTAAGAATTAGAGCTTAATTAATAATATCTTTAAATATAGGAATACATATTTATTCCAACAAACAAATAATTGCTTTATAGGACATATCTGATCAGTTTGCAAAAAAACAAAGGTGAGTAACATAGCCCCTTTTTGTTTATAAGTTTTGGGGGAAGAAGCATACTGTGTATTTTACTGTTGATGCCAATGTAAATAAGGATTTTTGATAAGTTACTATCACTAACTGCCATAAGTCTCAACCATTAATTCGTATAAGGAACCGTCAGATAATATAGGTAGCGCTACCTAGAAACATGTTTCCTGCACCGATTGGAATAAAAGTCATGATGTTATATTATTTGATTCTGTGATTTTTATGTGCGACAGTCATGAATCACTTGGCATAGAAGTAGGTTTGGTTGTGAATTTGTTTATGTTGCACCAGTTAAGGAAATTATTGTTAAGTTACTAAACATATGTTCTCACCAACTTTATGTTGACCGTTTGAGTATGCTTTTTCAGGTAATCAGAATGTTTTATAATCTCATGTATACTTTCAACATGTACAATGCATGGTATGAGTATGTAGGGGGGCTGTGTGTATGGATAACCATGGACTTGATGGATCTCAGCATTTACGTGGATGTTCACGTCCATTACTAGCTGGGAGATTATAAGAAGTGGATAAGAAAAATCTTTTGATATAGGGTTACTGGTGCATATGTAAAAGTCTCATAGAGACAAGTTTTGCATGAAATTAAATATGTAACCTAATATTTATATAATTATCTAATAAACCTCGGCCAAAACCCAAAAACTTACACAATCTCTTTCTCTCGGTTCTCATATCACCCGAAACCACTATCAACATCACCATAATACCACCTTAAAACTATTATCTACTAGACATCTTTATGGTATCATTTCAGTTCAAAAACATCCACCACCGGCTCGGAGGCTTGAAGATTTCCTTATCCACTCTTTACACTCCTATCTTTTATACAATCAAGGTAAGATTTATAGATTTTTGTGATTTAAAAGCTTACAAAAATATTTTTGTATGTGTTTAACATACATACAAACCCTTGTGATGATTCACTATCAAAATCTAATTACAAACTCTACAAAGTTCTTTGATTTTCAATAAAAATCAGTAACAAAGTTTATGAAATAGGAATTTTGAAGGTTTTATAAAAACAAAAGTTTTATATTTTAGAACAATTAATAAGAAGAAAAATCGAAAGTGATAGCAAAACAGTAGCTAAAATCATGAAAATTTTACATAAATTATTGGACATTAAACTAAACAGTATATGTGATTTTCAGAATTTTTAGGAATAAATAGCTATATCTGCCATTAATTCGAAATATTATAAAAATTAAAGAAAAATATCGGTAAGGATATATGAACTGAAAATTTTATATAATAATCTTGGTATGAAGGTACTACTGTCGGTAAAATTTTATAATTTTTGGACACCGATAACTATATTTTTAAGAATTAGAGCTTAATTAATAATATCTTTAAATATAGGAATAAATATTTATTCCAACAAACAAATAATTGCTTTATAGGAAATATCTGATCAGTTTGCAAAAAAACAAAGGTGAGTAACATAGCCCCTTTTTGTTTATAAGTTTTGGGGGAAGAAGCATACTGTGTATTTTACTGTTGATGCCAATGTAAATAAGGATTTTGATAAGTTACTATCACTAACTGCCATAAGTCTCAACCATTAATTCGTATAAAGAACCGTCAGATAATATAGGTAGCGCTACCTAGAAACATGTTTCCTGCACCGATTGGAATAAGAGTCATGATGTTATATTATTTGATTCTGTGATTTTTATGTGCGACAGTCATGAATCACTTGGCATAGAAGTAGGTTTGGTTGTGAACTTGTTTATGTTGCACCAGTTAAGGAAATTATTGTTAAGTTACTAAACATATGTTCTCACCAACTTTATGTTGACCGTTTGAGTATGCTTTTTCAGGTAATCAGAATGTTTTATAATCTCATGTATACTTTCAACATGTACAATGCATGGTATGAGTATGTAGGGAGGCTGTGTGTATGGATAACCATGGACTTGATGGATTTCAGCATTTACGTGGATGTTCACGTCCATTACTAGCTCGGAGATTATAAGATGTGGATAAGAAAAATCTTTTGATATAGGGTTACTCGTGCATATGTAAAAGTCTCATAGAGACAAGTTTTGCATGAAATTAAATATGTAACCTAATATTTATATAATTATCTAATAAACCTCGGCCAAAACCCAAAAACTTACACAATCTCTTTCTCTCGGTTCTCATATCACCCGAAACCACTATCAATATCACCATAATACCACCTTAAAACTATTATCTACTAGACATCTTTATGGTATCATTTCAGTTCAAAAACATCCACCACCGGCTCGGAGGCTTGAAGATTTCCTTATCCACTCTTTACACTCCTATCTTTTATACAATCAAGGTTAGATTCATAAATTTTTGTGATTTAAAAGCTTACAAAAATATTTTGTATGTGTTTAACATACATACAAACCCTTGTGATGATTCACTATCAAAATCTAATTACAAACTCTACAAAGTTCTTTGATTTTCAATAAAAATCAGTAACAAAGTTTATGAAATAGGAATTTTGAAGGTTTTATAAAAACAAAAGTTTTATATTTTAGAACAATTAATAAGAAGAAAAATCGAAACTGATAGCAAAACAGTAGCTAAAATCATGAAATTTTACATAAATTATTGGACATTAAACTAAATAGTATACGTGATTTTCAGAATTTTTAGGAATAAATAGCTATATCTGCCATTAATTCGAAATATTATAAAAATTAAAGAAAAATATCGGTAAGGATATATGAACTGAAAATTTTATATAATAATCTTGGTATGAAGGTACTACTGTCGGTAAAATTTTATAATTTTTGGACACCGATAACTATATTTTTAAGAATTAGAGCTTAATTAATAATATCTTTAAATATAGGAATACATATTTATTCCAACAAACAAATAATTGCTTTATAGGACATATCTGATCAGTTTGCAAAAAAACAAAGGTGAGTAACATAGCCCCTTTTTGTTTATAAGTTTTGGGGGAAGAAGCATAGTGTGTATTTTACTGTTGATGCCAATGTAAATAAGGATTTTTGATAAGTTACTATCACTAACTGCCATAAGTCTCAACCATTAATTCGTATAAGGAACCGTCAGATAATATAGGTAGCGTTACCTAGAAACATGTTTCCTGCACCGATTGGAATAAAAGTCATGATGTTATATTATTTGATTCTGTGATTTTTATGTGCGACAGTCATGAATCACTTGACATAGAAGTAGGTTTGGTTGTGAACTTGTTTATGTTGCACCAGTTAAGGAAATTATTGTTAAGTTACTAAACATATGTTCTCACCAACTTTATGTTGACCGTTAGAGTATGCTTTTTCAGGTAATCAGAATGTTTTATAATCTCATGTATACTTTCAACATGTACAATGCATGGTATGAGTATGTAGGGGGGCTGTGTGTATGGATAACCATGGACTTGATGGATCTCAGCATTTACGTGGATGTTCACGTCCATTACTAGCTGGGAGATTATAAGAAGTGGATAAGAAAAATCTTTTGATATAGGGTTACTCGTGCATATGTAAAAGTCTCATAGAGACAAGTTTTGCATGAAATTAAATATGTAACCTAATATTTATATAATTATCTAATAAACCTCGGCCAAAACCCAAAAACTTACACAATCTCTTTCTCTCGGTTCTCATATCACCCGAAACCACTATCAACATCACCATAATACCACCTTAAAACTATTATCTACTAGACATCTTTATGGTATCATTTAAGTTCAAAAACATCCACCATCGGCTCGGAGGCTTGAAGATTTCCTTATCCACTCTTTACACTCCTATCTTTTATACAATCAAGGTTAGATTTATAAATTTTTGTGATTTAAAAGCTTACAAAAATATTTTTGTATGTGTTTAACATACATACAAACCCTTGTGATGATTCACTATCAAAATCTAATTACAAACTCTACAAAGTTCTTTGATTTTCAATAAAAATCAGTAACAAAGTTTATGAAATAGGAATTTTGAAGGTTTTATAAAAACAAAAGTTTTATATTTTAGAACAATTAATAAGAAGAAAAATCGAAAGTGATAGCAAAACAGTAGCTAAAATCATGAAAATTTTACATAAATTATTGGACATTAAACTAAACAGTATATGTGATTTTCAGAATTTTTAGGAATAAATAGCTATATCTGCCATTAATTCGAAATATTATAAAAATTAAAGAAAAATATCGGTAAGGATATATGAACTGAAAATTTTATATAATAATCTTGGTATGAAGGTACTACTGTCGGTAAAATTTTATAATTTTTGGACACCGATAACTATATTTTTAAGAATTAGAGCTTAATTAATAATATCTTTAAATATAGGAATAAATATTTATTCCAACAAACAAATAATTGCTTTATAGGAAATATCTGATCAGTTAGCAAAAAAACAAAGGTGAGTAACATAGCCCCTTTTTGTTTATAAGTTTTGGGGGAAGAAGCATACTGTGTATTTTACTGTTGATGCCAATGTAAATAAGGATTTTGATAAGTTACTATCACTAACTGCCATAAGTCTCAACCATTAATTCGTATAAGGAACCGTCAGATAATATAGGTAGCGCTACCTAGAAACATGTTTCCTACACCGATTGGAATAAGAGTCATGATGTTATATTATTTGATTCTGTGATTTTTATGTGCGACAGTCATGAATCACTTGGCATAGAAGTAGGTTTGGTTGTGAACTTGTTTATGTTGCACCAGTTAAGGAAATTATTGTTAAGTTACTAAACATATGTTCTCACCAACTTTATGTTGACCGTTTGAGTATGCTTTTTCAGGTAATTAGAATGTTTTATAATCTCATGTATACTTTCAACATGTACAATGCATGGTATGAGTATGTAGGGAGGCTGTGTGTATGGATAACCATGGACTTGATGGATCTCAGCATTTACGTGGATGTTCACGTCCATTACTAGCTGGGAGATTATAAGATGTGGATAAGAAAAATCTTTTGATATAGGGTTACTGGTGCATATGTAAAAGTCTCATAGAGACAAGTTTTGCATGAAATTAAATATGTAACCCAATATTTATATAATTATCTAATAAAAGTTATAATTAGTTATGGGTTGTGAATGTATGTTTTTGTAATCAATGTGTTGTGAGCCAAAAGTCACACCCAAGCATTTCAC
Organism: Flaveria sonorensis; assembly: GCA_025506505.1. Lineage (NCBI taxonomy): Eukaryota > Viridiplantae > Streptophyta > Magnoliopsida > Asterales > Asteraceae > Flaveria > Flaveria sonorensis. The sequence goes on along the minus strand of CM046437.1, from coordinate 46,252,650 downwards.
GCTTCCGCCTGGATGTGACAGCTTGGTATCAGAGTCATTGGTTATAGAGAATTAGGTATTATTAGTAAATGCCTAGACTATAACCATAAGCTTATGTGATAACAACTTTTAATATGACTAAATAATTAGAAATTTACTGATAAATCTTAAGTGAACATATGTATGTTTAGACAATAGTGCATTGTTTTATGAACCAATATGCAAGCTATACGTGATTAATATGTGAAATTTTGTGCTTAGCTGATTAATTTTTGCAGCTATGAGTACTTATAATTCTAATAGCTACCATATTGAAACTGATTCTTTGGAACATTCGGACCTAGCAACCAAAAAGAAACAACACCATAAATAGAGCCTCAGGACAACATAGAAATATCCCAACCAGAGACTAAGACCAATAAAAAAGCGGAAGTTTTCCATCGGACGTGCACCAATAACAATGGGAGGTTATACAATTATGACCCCAAGAAAGAGTGTACGTCGTGGTAATAAGTTTTCAACTAAGGAGGTTAAAGAGCCAGAAAACAAAAACACAGAAACATTTCCCTCGACATTTGATATAACACCCGTAATTCAAGCTGATAATTCTGAAACTGAAGAAAGAGGAATTAAGAGGCAAAGATTGGAAGAATGTCAGATGGAAACTACCAACCAGATTCATAAGAAAGTTAAGAAGATACAACGAGAAATTCGGATGATTCAAGCAGATGTCAAGGAAATGAAGGAAGGAAGCAAAAGTATCTTCACTTAAATATGGAACTGGGTTTGGAAAAAAGTTATAAATATAAGAAACCTTATCTATTATGTGACTACTTCAAATATGTAGAATAAGAATATAATGAAATATTTGTTTATGACTATTAAATATTATGATATAGTTTGAGTAAAATTTTGTGATATTAGTATAATTGTTATGTAGTGAAATATGCCGTCACAGAGAAATACTCAACCTGTACTAAGAACTACACATGTTGGACGACCAAAAACTAGGTTGGGAGAAGAAGCTTCACCAATGAATATCACTGCAAATGAGAATGAGAGGATTTCTCAAATAGTGACTCATTAATTGGAAGCTGCAATACCTACATTAGTAACTCAACTCCAACACAATCTTAACTTCGAAAGTGTATCGTCTGGGAACGATGAACCAGGAAATGCCAGCGGATTAGAAAACCACGAGGAAGAAGTTATAGACGGAATTAGAAAAGGGTGTTCTTACAATTTTGTAAGGCCCTGTTCCAGAAAACCTAACAGTTGGATTTGGACATCAGAAACACGAGTTCTCGAACATCAAATTTCATTAATATACGCAGCGGAACATATAAAATTTCCATTTGTTTAAACATTTACATCAAAGAGATAACTATAATTATCAATCCAAAATCTATGCCGGGATGCTAGTCTCGACCATGTGCCGGGTAGCTCTCCCATCCATGCCAAGCTCACCCCAAAATGTATAGCATACCTGTCAATCTAATATGCATTCAAAAGTTAGCGACGCTGAGTGAGCTCTAGGTTTACTTTAACGAAACTTTAACATGAACATACACTTTATCGTACTTTAACATCGCATAAACTTTAACTATAATCACCATCATCATCGAACTCGTTCGATAACTATTCTTTAGCTTTTACTTTATCACTTACTTTATAGTCATGTTACCCATGCTTTATCTTTACTTTATCGTTTACTTTAACTTTATTCGTTTACTTTATCTTTGAACTTAGCATAAAGCTTAGCTCCTTATCAGGTGAGAACGCAACAAATGCCATTCTCCTTTAGCAGGCGGGCATACCCAAAGTATAGCCCCTATGTGAGCACACCGATGTGTAGCTCCTATATGAGAATGCACAAAGCATAACTCCTTTAGCAGGTTTGACCACACCAATGTGTAGCTCCTATGTGAGAATGCACGAGGCATAACTCCTTTAGCTGGTGGGCATATCCAAAGTATAGCCCCTATGTGAGCACACCGATGTGTAGCTCCTATGTGAGAATGCACGAGGCATAACTCCTTTAGCCGGTGGGCATACCTAAAGTATAGCCCCTATATGAGCAAACCGATGTGTAGCTCCTATGTGAGAATGCGACGAATACAATTCTCCTTTAGCAGTGCTTGCAAGACTTCTTTAGCGCGCTTTAACGTTTTCACAGCTGTGCTTTATCGGGTAACGGGGTAACTTTTCTTGAATTATTATTCAAGTTCTTTAACGTTTCACATGTGACTTTATCATCGTTCTTTAGCCTTTAACTGTAATGATATATATAATATATATATACGTGCTTTAATTCATTAGCATTAAGTTCATCATTAAACCACCATTAACGCACGCTATACGGGGGTAACATAACACGTTACAGTCCAAGGTTTTCACGCGAGAACATCCACATTAGAGCGAGAACTTCACCCTTCGCACGAAAACTCATCCTTCGCGCGAGAACATTGTCAGTCGCGCGAGTACTTTTGAAAAGTAACCGCTTGCCGCGAAAACCTACTATTGGTGCGAGAACTCGCTCCCCGCGCGATAACTTTTCTGCTGCATGAAACTTTATCCACAAGTTATCGCTTCTTTAACTACTTTAATGCCCAAAACGTGCTATAACAGTTTATATCATCATACTACATCAAAACATTCATTTAGGTATGCATATTAGCCCTAAAACATAAAAAAAACGTAAAATAGGAGTCTAGAACTCACCTTATGATATTTTTGCACACGAACAACACTTAAACCGAGAGTGTTTCGAGCAGAAGCTACATAATCATGCGTAATATCATTACATACGGTTCATACATGCATAAATACATCGAATATCGACGAATACATACCTTAGACACCACCTAGCACCAACTTCTCTCCTCTCAAACACAACAGCAGGACTTTTTGCATGAAGTGGAGAAGATTGGGTGTATGGGCCTATTTATAGTGTCTCCCTCTCTCTCTCTCTCCTCGCAGCTGTTCTCGCACGACAACCTTTAGTCGCGTGAGAACTACCCTCCACGCAAGAACTTTATGATTCGCGCTAGAACTCAACCCTTCGCGCGAGAACTTCACCTTTATTCAAAAATTCGAGGCCCGTTATTTGGGTTTCGTCCCCGAAACATGCTATTCACCAAACAACTGAGGGTAATGCTGTCTCATCTCATCTTCGGATTCCCAAGTGGACTTCGACCCCTTTCTATGCTTCCACTGTACTCGGACGAGTGGAACTACTTTATTCCTCAATCGTTTCTCCTTCCTGTCTATTATTGCTATGGGTTGTTCCACGTAGTTTAGTTTGTCATCAATCTCCACATCTTCCAGTGGAACATGAGCGTCTTCGTCTGCTAGACACTTACGCAGATGTGATACGTGGAAGGTAGGATGAATTCTACCCAACTCATCAGGTAGTTTCAGCCTATATGCCACTTCCCCCACATGGGCTTAACTTTCCTCTCTTTCTGAATCGAATGATTCCTCTCCAAGGTGACACCTTTAGCATTACTCTATCACCGACGCTAAACTCGATCGGTCTTCTACATTTGTCGGCATAGAATTTCTACCTATCTTTAGCCGCCTTCATGTAGGCTTTAATTCTGCCTAACTTCTCATTGGTCGCCTCGATAACCTCGATAACACCCAACTCCTTCTGTCCGATTTCCCCCTAACAAATAGGGGTTCTACACTTCCGGCCATAGAGCATCTCATACGGGGGCATCCCAATACTGGCATGGTGTAGCTGTTATTGTATGAGAACTCCGTCAACGGTAGGTGACTATCCCAGCTCCCACCAAAGTCTATGATACATGCCCGAAGCATGTTCTCTAAGGTCTGGATAGTCCTTTCGGATTGGCCATCCGTCTGTTGGTGGTATGCTGTACTGATGTGCAGTCTGGTTCCCATCGCATCATTGAACTTCTTCCAAAATTTGGATGTAAACCGTGTATCTCTGTTAGAGACAATCGACACCGGCACACCATGACGGGTAACTATCTCACTGATGAACAATTCGGCTAGTCGTTCCGAGTTATACGTCTCTCGGATGGGTAGAAAGTGAGCACTTTTCGTCAGTCTGTCTACTATGACCCATATGACATCATAACCTTTAGCTGTACGAGGTAGCTTCGTTATGAAATCCATGGTAATATGCTCCTACTTTCATTTGGGAATTTCCAAGGGTTGGATTTTCTCGTGTGGCTTCTGATGCTCAGCCTTAACCTGGAGACAGGTCAAGCACCTTTCTACATACCTTGCTACGTCGGCTTTAAATCCCGGCCACTAAAATTCTTCTTTAAGTGTTGGTACATTTTGTTAGTTCCCGGATGAATGGAGTAGCAGGTCTTGTGGCTTCGTCTAACACTTTCTCTCGTAGACCTCCACGACTAGGGATCCACATACGCCTGGATCTGGTTTTGACACCATTGTTGTTTTCTTCCAGATTTGCGACCCGCCCTTTCATCCTCTCCTCAGTGACGTGTTCGGGTTCCAAAGCTTCTTTTTGAGCTTCACAGATTTGTTTTATCACATCAGGAGTCACAACCAACTGGTAAGATCTCACCCGAATAGGTTCCCGACTTTCCTTCTGGCTTAGGGCATCAGCTACAACCTTAGCTTTACCCGGGTGATAATGAATCTCACCATCGTAGTCTTTTATGAGCTCCAACCATCGTCTCTGTCTCATATTAAGATCTTTCTGTGGTCCATAAAAATCATACATTTGACACCATATAAGTAGTGTCTCCATATTTTTAACGCGAATACCACAACAGCCAGCTCCAGATCATGGGTAGGGTAGTTCACTTCATGAATCTTTAACTACCGAGATGCGTACGCTATTACTTTGCCTCGCTGCATTAGTACGCACCCTAACGCTTGATAAGAAGCATCGGAATAGACAACCAAGTCTTCATTCCCTTCTGGTAGCGTTAACACTGGAGCTTGTGTCAATCTTCTCTTTAATTCCACGAACGCATTCTCTTGACTGTCGCCCATTCAAACTTCACATCCTTCCTCGTCAACTTGGTCAGCGGTGAGGCAATCTTGGAAAAATCCTGAATGAACCTCCTGTAATACCCCGCCAATCCGAGAAAGCTTCGGATTTCAGACGGCGTTTTAGGCGAATTCCACTTCATCACCGCCTCCACTTTAGCAAGATCAACCATGATTCCTTCTGGGTTAATCACATGACCCAGAAACTGCACCTCGCGTAACCAAAATACGCATTTGGAGAATTCCGCATACAACTTCTCCCTCCTTAGAGTTTCCAGCACCTCACGGATGTGATAGGCGTGGTCTCCCTCATTCTTTGAGTAGATCAGGATATCGTCTACGAACACTATCACTGATTTGTCGAGCATCGGTCGACAAACCCTATTCATCAAGTCCATGAATGCTGCAGGAGCATTAGTAAGACCAAACAATATCACGAAAATTCATATTGCCCATATCGCGTCCGAAACGTAGTCTTTGGGATATCCTGCTCCTTAACCTTTAGCTGGTGATAACCCGACCGAAGGTCGATCATCGAGAACCAACTTGCACCTTGCAACAGGTCGAACAGATCGTCAATCCGAGGTAACGGGTATCTATTCTTCACCGTGAGCTTATTCAGCTCCCTGTAATCTATACACATTCGCATGCTATCATCCTTCTTCTTCACGAACAGCACCGGAGCACCCCAAGGAGAAATGCTCGGTCTGATAAATCCTTTATCAAGAAGATCCTGCAGTTGGGCTAGTAATACATTCAGCTCTAACGGAGCCAGACGGTACGATGCTTTAGCAACGGGCTGAGCTCCCGGCACGAGGTCTATCTGAAACTCTCTCTCCAGATCGGGTGGTACCTCCGTCAAGTCCTCAGGGAACACATCCGGGAAGGCACACACCACGGATACATCTATCAACTTTACAGTTTTAGCTTTAGCATCTTTAATGTATGCCAAGAACGCTCCACACCCTCGCCTCATCAACTTTTCTGCCTTTATCATGGATATCATCTTTGGAACTTCGCAGACTTTATCGCCGTAAATCATGACTATGCTACCATCAGCCGCTTTCATTTGAATCATCTTCCTCTGGCAAACTATATTAGCCTCGTAGATGGCTAACCAGTCCATACCTAACACAACATCAAATCCTCCTAGGGTCATAACAAACAGCCTAGCGGGGAATCTATGACCTTCCAATTCTATCTATAATCCTCTAAGGCCTTAGTTATCTTAGTAGTCTTTCCAATTACAGTTTCTACTTCAAACACATGATTTATTTCCTTGGCCTTAACATTCATCTTATCACAGAAGGTAGCAGCTATAAAACTCTTACTTGCACCAGAATAAAAAGAACAGAAGCAAGTATGTTGTTAACCAGAAACATACCTGACACAACATCAGGTTTCGCTCTAGCCTCCTCCCTTGTCATCATGAAAGCCCTAGCCCTGGCCCTTGGCTTGTCACCAGCTTTCTTCTCTTTCTCAGTCTCCCTTCCTTTAGCCGAGTCAATCACTTTCGCCTCTTTGCACTCTCGACTGTAGTGCCCCAACTTGCCACAATTGTAGCACTTTACCAGATTAGGGCAATACTTGGAGAAATGCCCCATCTTCTCACATCTGAAACACAGGCTTGAACTGAGCCTGCATTCACCAGCATGCTTTCTCCTGTAATTTCGGCAATCACCGGACGACTCCACCTTCATCTTTTTGGCCTGAGCAGCAGACCTTTCGCTTCACATTCCTTGACCAACTCTTCTTCTTCGCCTCCTCAATGGGCTCATCACCCACCACATCATCATACACTATCCCACTCAGCTCCACCAAAGACTCGAAGGTCTTCGGCCCGCTTGCCTTCACATACGTCCTGACCTTCGAAGGCAAACCCTGCACATAACACTTCATCCTCCTTTCCTCAGTACTTACCAGGTGAGGCACCTACCGGGCCATCTCGTTGAAGCGAGATGTGTACTGCCTGTGGGTCATACTTCCAGCTTTAAATGTGTAACTCCAAAGTTACACATGTCATCTTTAAATGTGTAACTCCAAAGTTACCCTGCACATAACACTTCATCCTCCTTTCCTTAGGTGCTTCTCATGTTCTTCCTTACTTTAGAATAGATTAACATGTCATCTATAAAGACTATGACAAATTTATCCAAGTAAGGTTTGCACACCCTGTTCATTAGATCCATAAATACTGCCGGAGCATTAGTTAACCCAAATGGCATTACAACTCATAATGACCATATCGAGTTCTAAATGCAGTTTTAGGTATATCCTCATCTTGTACTCTTAACTGATGATATCCGGACCTTAGGCCAATTTTTGAAAAATAACTCGATCCTTGCAATTGATCGAATAGGTCATCTATTCTAGGAAGCGGATATCTATTCTTGATGGTTACCTTATTAAGTTCTCTATAATCAATGCACATCCTATAGGTTCCATCTTTCTTCTTCACGAATAAAACTGGAGCTCCCCATGGTGATACGCTAGGACGTATGAATCCTTTATTTAACATTTCCTGTAATTGATTCATCAATTCCTTCATTTCTGTGGGTGCCAAACGATACAGAGATTTGGCAATAGGTGCAGTCCCTGGTACTAATTCAATTTTGAATTCTACTTGACGAGGGGGCGGTAATCCTGATAATTCGTCAGTGTGAATCCAAGGATCGCAACCAGGAATTATCAGTGTTAGATTGGTTTCGAATTAATGATCGCGGAATTACCATTAATCGTTGTTTAATTGATTAACAAATAAATATTGATGCCAGAGAAAATAAACAATAAATGATCAAATGATATCAACAATATGCAAAGAATAATGATTTGAATCAAACGTAATTCATTAAAACCGATTAATGATTACAAAGAATCAAATAATAATTGCTAACAAAATTCTATGCTATGATTGTGTTTATGATTTTTGGTGTGTTGATGTGACGACTGCTAGGGTTTGTGTTGATCGTGCGAAAACGATGTGATGGTATGTTTGTCGCCGTTTATTTCTGTGTACTTGATATGAAACCTAGAACTCATATTTATAGACACGCGTGTTTATGTTAAGGAAACAACGAATCTCTTGGAGTCTGTGATTGACTTGTTGACTAGAAACACTTGTATGATTTACGTGTCTGGTTCTTCCGTAGTTACTATGTTCTTCCGCAGCTACTTGATCTTCCGCAGTTACTTTGTTCTTCCGTAGCTACTTGATCTTCAGCAATTAACTTTGTTCATGTGGTTTGTTCATCAGTGAATACCCATATTCATCCGTAGAAGATCTGCTGATGAATGTCTTGTAAGAAAGATATCTACGGAAGAACAAAAATGTTCATCCGTAGATGTTTCTTACACTCAAAGTCAATTTCAGAAATTGATCAAGTATATTGTTTGTACCTGTAATCATACACATAAATCAACACAGATATGGGTTAACCTATATATATGCATAATGAATTAAAATATTCATTACATGTATTGATTAAAGTTCTGAGCCTATACAAAATGATCTAGACCTATTATTCCTAGATCTAACAATACTCCCCCTTAGGCTTAGAAACTTGTAATCAGTTCTTCAAGGCTGAAAGCTCTTTACTCTTGCTATAATTTTGTTATAGAAGTATGAGACAACAGTCTTCTGATCATCATACTTTAGTTGATCTTCATTTTGCTAATCTTTTGTAATGTTTCAAAACTGAGACCCAGAACATCTTCTTCAGTTGTAAGAGTTTCCAAAACATTATTGTTGTGGACTATCTCTAACTCATCTTGCTCTGAGATCCTCAGCTCACTCACTTCCTTGATGTTTGATCCTCTAAAATCCCTGGCTCATATCTTCTTCTCTTGTAAGCCTTGGCATGCAGTTTATCAATCACTTGAATCATATGAACATGTAGGCATAGATCATTCTGAGCTCTTTCATCAGTCAGCTTTGGGAAGAATTTGTCATGTAAGTATGAAGTGTAGCTGGGATGGAGTAGCTTGATTTCCACTGGATCAAAGATCCTGATTCGATCAGCTCTTTTGTTCTCTGCATTCCTTAGCAGCACCAACTCTTTTGTTTTCTCAACATATCCTCATTCAGTTATGGGTAATGTATATTGATTACCATCAAAGCTTTTAGTAGTTGCTTCATTCCTGTTTTGGTATCCAACCCTCTTTAGAAACTCATCATCTACCAATATAGAGGAGTTGGATTTTGATATTTTCATTCTCTCTATTCTTCTTTGTGCTCATCATCCTCTCTCCTAGCTTCTTTTAGCACATCATCTCTGAATTTTGTCTTTAACTTACCCACAAATACAGAGAAGTCTCTTCCTCTTGGGTGAATTAGGTAGTTAGTCATGATTAGGCTTTGTAGTTCTCTGATGTCACATTCAAGCATGCACAGGACTTGTTCTAAATCATGAAAGTATTGAACCCTTCCAGATGATCTCTTTATGACTGCACAATCCTACTCTTGATCATATTTCCAGGCCATAATCCTGTTGTCTTCCACAGAGTTGGGAGTTGTGAGGTGATCAAACAACTCTATCAAGGTAGACTTCTGTTCAGTTATTTCTCTGACTGTTGTTCCAAGTGGCCATACTTTGCTAGGTATCATTTCTCTTGGTTCTCTAATCAGTTTATCTTTCCCTTTATGCTGGTCTTTACTTTCAACAGTGACAGGCTCAGCAGGGACTTTGTTGTGATGCTCAGAAGCTGGATTTGGAGCTTCAGTCCGGAATTTCACACCAGTTTTAAGCTCAACTTTCATTACATGCTCCATCATCCTTTTAAGCTCTCCCACTGATCTTCCTTTCAGCTCATGTATCTTGTAGTTATGACTTTGTAACCAACAAGTCATATTGTATTTGTTCAGCTTTGCTGTATCACATTGGCCTAGTTCTTTATTTATTCTCTGAATTGATTGGAAGGTTGTGAATGTTTCATAATCACAATCTGGAATCATGAAGCTTGCTAGTTCAAATTCCTTCAGTGCTTCCTTCAGTTCTGTCATGTTCATTCTCTCAACCATGTCATATGGAAACCCATGATTGATAGGGTCATAAACATAGTTGATTCAGGCCTTTCTTCCAATATGTCTTTGATGGACAGTAGGTCATTAGCCTTTGATTCTTTTTGTTCTTTGGGAGACTCATCTTTAGTAAGCTCATCCCATTCAGCATCACTCTCAGTTTCAGCATGAGACTTAGGCTTTAAATTGGAAACATCCACTAAAGGAGTGCTCTGGAGATGTAGGCCTTGATCTTTTTGGTGAATCTTCAACATTAATCACCTCTTTCTCTACATACCCCAAATACTTCCTCTTTCTTGAGTACTGAATGATTTGCTTTAAAGCTTCAGTAGATTCTTTTATTTTTGTTGATGGAGCAGCATTTGATTCAAGTGCACGTATTTTCATCTTGAGCTCATCAATTAGTTCATCTTTCCTTTTCAACAAAATAGACTGAGCAGTGAGAGAGTTGTTTGCTTGTTCAACTTCCAACATGAACTTCTCTTTTTCAGTCTTCTCATGCTTCACAGAGTCTTTAAGTTCTTCAACCAGCTCATTCAATGCATCAATTACTTCATTGTTGGTTTGAGCATCTTCTCTTAATCTGATAAGTTGGATTCTTGTTTGTTCATCAGCTCCTCCTTTTCTTTTAACATTCCTTTGAGCTCTCTAATTCTTTCCAACCTCTTGTTTGATTTGATGATAAGTTTGTTATACTCAACAACGAGATAACTTTTGCTCACATCTATATCATCATCTTCCAAGTCATCTTCATGATAGGCTATAACATCAACATAGTTAGCTTCTTCTTCACCTTCTTGATGTTGACCAGCAATCTCAACCTCATTACCTACAGCAGGAGCTATACTTGCTGAGCTTGAAATACACTCAACTGCTTGATCTGTTTTCTCTTGATCAGGTTGTTGTTGTTGTTGAGGATCAATGATTGGAGATATTGGTTCAGTTTGATTAGACATGGCAGGGGTTTGTGTGCTGGTGATTGTGAGAGAAATGGTACTTGCCTGAGATACTAACTCAGTCTCACCAGTGTGTACTGAGTTTTGAGATTGAGTAACTGAGATGGGTTCTGTATGAGTACTCTCAGGTGATAGATTTTGTGGAGTTAGAGGTTTTGATGAATGGGTGATTGAGGGTAATTTGGAGAGATTGGTTGGGTGTGATGACTGGCTGGAGATTGGATTTGTGTAGATTGATGATGGTGGTGTATGGGAGATTGAGGGGTGGAATATTAAGGTAAGTCTTGCTTAGCATCAGTAGATTGACTATCTTGCTGATCTTCCCACATCAGTTCTGGTGGAATGTTGGCATTAGCATCTGCCACATGTGCAAACATTGGCATATCTTCTCCTTCATATTTTCCGCTGATCTTATTCAGTACAGATCTCCCCAGATGTGCTTGAACAAACACATCACCTTCTCTTGCTATGCCAGGCAATTCACCATTAATGATTAGTTGCATAAACCTTGGAAACATGTACATCTTATCAGTCTTTTGCACTTTGATGTGATCACACAGACAACTGAAAATGTACTTTGAGTAGTTGTATGTCCTTCCTTCAAAAATGCCAATAATGCCAGATGAAATGTGCCTTGAGAATCTATCAAGCCCAGACTTTCTGTTGGAGATGCACTTTAAATATGTGTGACATAAGAATCTATATGGCTTGCACAATCTCCCTTTCTTTATCTCACCCTTGTCAAAGTCACCATCATATCCCATCAGATAGAACACTTTCTCTATGTACTCATTCTCAAAACATCCGGGTGACCAACTTCTTGTTCTCCCAGCTCAAGTGCCCTTCTGATAGTTTGTTCATCAACTCTCATCCTTTCATTCTTGATTTCAGCAACTATCATCTCAGATTCTCCAACTTGCTCTATTCGAGCTGAATTCCAGAAATCAATGATGTGTGCTTGATGAATCACAGGCTTCGCTGATAAAGCATAGAAAAGTCTGGATCGTCGTAGGTATCTGATGATATCTCGACATCCTTCTGCTGCAGGGTCGTCAGGATTTAAGAATGCACATACATTATGCTCTCTTGCAAAACGATTAGCAATCTGTTCATAAGAATGAAGAAAATTATGTTAGAGCAAAATCATCACACTTAAGAATACGAAGAGTTTAGACACAGAAATGATGAATCAATCAGTTCATAATTTCAGATTATGATATATTTTACCTTGATATTATGAACTTGTAGTGAACAGAGATCAAGAATCAAGTAATGTTTAAAGGTTATTGGTAATTTTGAATATTGTCGGACGGGGGTTTATCTGAACGTTTTTCTAGGTTGAAAAAGATGTTCTGAAAAAGTGAATGGAAATGACAAGTCAAAAACATCATTTATACTCCCTCGGATATATTAATTTCATTTATTAAATGAGCTGGGACCCCCTATCCTTATTACCAATTTTATTGTTTCCGCAGATTTTAGTTCTTCGGTAGATCATCTACGGATGACTTAGAATTAAAAACTGATTTTTGATGAAGTATAATTTGAATTTTCATAGATTGCCAGTCTATGGAACTATTATACTTTTAAATACTACCACATCCGTAGGTTACCAATCTATGGATGGTCATATTCCTTTTTCGCACTGTAGCATCTACTGAACAGGAAAATGTACTGTAGCTTCTGCTGATGCTGCAAATACAAAGTTAACTTCTTTGATTGTATGGTCCTATTCAACTGATAGAACCATTTATTGCTATTGGACCTTGTTGACTTTGTTTTCATGACAATTTGTGCATACTTAAGAAGATTTATATTTTGTGCAAGTTCATGTATCCTTCAGCCAAGTTAGTGCTTAAGTTCCAATTCCTTCATTTGAATTTGGATCATTGAATTCAGCTTTTATGTGTCATGAATTTCATGTATTAACTACTCCCCCTAAATTTATGATTAATGATAAAGTGTTGCATTCATGATAAATTTATAAAGAAAATAGCATGAAAGACACATGACAGTCCAAAGATTACACACAATAAATAAACTAAAAGTAATAAAATTCAATTAAAAATATGTACATGCTATAAACACATATAATGGAATCATACTATGACACTAAACTACTTCCTGATTGAGTTGATTGTTGAATTGTGACCTGATTCTAGTCCTAATTGCAAGTATGTTTGTCCACTTAAATCCAAACAAGAATATGGAATCAACTCGACATGCTGTTTATCATGTTTTCATGTGTATTAGGGATAAACTGTTATGGGCTCCATATTCAATTCACATTAGAGTTTGTCCTCCATTTGTGAGTCAATTCATCACCTTTTCACACTTAGAAACTATGTACATTAAGTTATAAATTCTATCTTGAGACATATGAGTTTTCTCATAAATGCTTTCCTACAAAAGCTCTTATGTAAATTTACAGTTGATCACTATGGATTCTTTTGAGAGCTTAGATATGATCATCATCAGGTCACCAGGTCTTTACTTACGTAAAACAGAGGTGCCTTTAACCCAGGTCTTTGTTTACACAAAACAGAGGGATGATGAGGATCATGATCTTGTCACCAGTTGAATACATATGTATCTCATGGTGTTCATAAACCCAGGTCTTTGTTCACACAAAACAGAGGGAATATGATTTACAAAGATAGAAGTTATAAGGTATTTTACATAGTGTGCTTAGATGAATGAATTGATCACATCAGGATAAGACTTACTTGCTTGATCCTCAAAATGAAGCTTCTCACAAACAGTCACCTTTTATTATGTTAAGCATGCTCTTAGTATAATCTTCACTCAAGTTGAATCTACTTACATATCAAAGAACTTTTGATCAGTTTTTTTAAAGAAATTTAAGAACTCAGGAAGCAAGCAAAGGCACAGTGTACTATCATTTCCCAAACATATGTCAAGCAGAAATAGAAGACACAATAAATAAAGACAATAATTTTTTTTATTATTTTCTTTTTTATTTTTTTATTTTTTTTATTATTATTATAAGGACAGACACATGCTTTTCTTGGTTAATGATGATTAATCTAAGTTAATCATGCCCAAAGACTCAATTAGAAAATTAAATCTAACTGAATCAAAGGCCTTAGTGAATAGATCAGCAAGCTGATTTGTTGTATCCACTTTGACTAACTTGATTAAACCTTTTTTGAGCAATCTCTCAGAAAATGATATCTGATTTCAATATGCTTTGTTTTACTATATTGAACTGGATTAGCAGTGATAAACATAGCAGCTGAATTGTCAATATAAATTGGAGTGTGAAGGAAATTGTAACCATAATCAAGTAATTGGTTTTGCAACCAAAGGACTTGAGAGCAACCAGCTGAAGCAGCTATACTCAGCCTTAGCTGTGGATACAGATATATTTGTTTGCTTTTTGCACTGCCATGAAACAAGTCTTGGTCCTAAAAATTGACATCCACCAGTTGTGGATTTTCTATTGTTGTTGCATCCTCCATAGTCACTATCTGAATAAGAGTAGAGAGAGAAGTCTCCATCTTTTGGATACCATAGACCAAGGGCTGGTTTCCATTTGAGATATCTGAAAATCCTTTTCACAGCATTCAGATGGGACTCTTTTGGATCTGATTGGTACCTAGCACAAACACATACAACAAACATTATGTCAGGTCTGCTGGCAGTTAAATACATAAGAGATCCTATCATTGATCTATATAATCTTTTATCAATAGATTTTCCTGCAGGATCAGGTACAATTTTGTCAATTGTTGAAGCAGGTGTTTTGCATGAAGATGTATTAGCAAGATTGTACTTCTTCAATATTTGATGAATATACTTTTCTTGATTGATGAATATGCCATCTGTTTTCTGATGAACTTGTAGTCCAAGAAAGAAAGTTAATTCTCCTATTGAGCTCATTTGAAACTGAGATTTCATCAACTCTTCAAAGCTTTCACACAGTCTCTTGTTTGTTGATCCAAATATAATGTCATCTACATATATTTGAACAACTAAGAGGTCTTGATGTTTATGTTTGAGAAAGAGAGTATGATCAATAGTTCCCCTTTTGTATCCATGCTTGAACAAGAAAGATGATAATGTTTCATACCACTTTCTTGGTGCCTGATGAAGACCATACAAAACTTTGTCAAGCTTGTATACTCTATGTGGATTTAGTTAAGGAAATGGTCAGATGCTCAACTTGGGCTTTTAAGCTGTAATTTTTTGGAACAAATTTATCTAAATCTTTTTGGAAAGAGTTAATTTTGAATTGATATAATATATGTTCTCTTACATGAGATTCATTCAAAATCATTATTTCTTTAACTTTATCAGCCAGCTGTTGAGCATGGACTCTATATCTTTCAACTTCCTCAACACACATTGATGAACACAATCTATCTCTTACCTCTCTAGCCATAGGTGGAATTTTGTTCTCCATGTGGGCCATTAAAGCTTGATTTTCATCCAAAACTTCCTTCTCATACATGCTCCAGTCACAGGTTCCATCTTGGAGAATGATCATCCTAGTTTCTTTAGAATTACTAGGTCCTGCTGATGCATTTGTGACTGGTGGGGATGAGTTAGTTAGCTGTGGTTGTCTATAAGATCTCTGAGATGATGTTGTTTGATAAGATTGATGCTGATGAGACTGATGTTGCTACTGTTGTCTCATGTCAGGATTTAATTGTTGATTACATTCTCTTGAGAAGTGCCCATAGAGATTACATTTGAAACATCTTACCTTTGACTTATCAACACCATCAACACCAATCTTTGATGTTTTGCTTGCTGCAGCCAAACTTTTGTTTCTTCTCAAGTATTGTTTGGCTCTATAAGCAATCATTACCATTTGCCATTGAAGATCCATCTCCTCTACTACATCTGGATGTAGTTCTTCCAAGTCTTGTTGGCAGATATTTGCAGGTGTTAAGGTGCTTCCTAAGTAGGCTTGAAAACTTGAACTAAAAGCTGCAAATGCTACTTTTTGTTCTTCAGAATCCAGAATCACAGTAATGGGCTCTGCTTG
This sequence comes from Flaveria sonorensis, assembly GCA_025506505.1. Taxonomy (NCBI): domain Eukaryota; kingdom Viridiplantae; phylum Streptophyta; class Magnoliopsida; order Asterales; family Asteraceae; genus Flaveria; species Flaveria sonorensis. The sequence continues at coordinate 46,236,692 of CM046437.1, read as the reverse complement.
GTTGTCGTTTGTTGAAGACTTTGCTGCTGATGTAGATGCATCTTTTCTATCATCAGGTCTTCCTTTTTCTTTTCCTGATTTACTTTGAGAAGATTTCTTTGAAGGCTTTGATGCATAAAAACTCACTTCTTCTTCATCTTCACTCAAAGTACAAGAGTTGTCACTATCATTGTTAGAGATAAAAGCACTTCCAACACTTTTGGTTTCTTTAAAATGATAAGGTGTGACATGTGTTCTCACACTCTTGTTTCTTGATTTTTCATCCATTTCAAGAGCCTCAACTTTAGCTACCAATGTATCTAAGCCAGTTGCTTTGAGATCAATGGTGTTCTTGAACATGGACACAGTTTGCTTCCAACTTTCAGGCAATGTATGGAGCATCTTTTTGTTCAGTTCCTCATTTGTATACTTCAACTCCATGATGTTCATCTCGGTTACCAATTGCATAAACATATGGAGTTGTTGAGGAATTAATTCACCCTCAATATGATGAAATGTTTCATATTGTGAGCGAAGTGTGTCCTTCCTAATGCTTCTGATTTCATCACTCCCTTCACAAAGAGTATGAAGTATCTTCCACAAGGAATTTGCTGTTTTATAATTCTCACACCTAATTAGTATTTCTTCTGGTAGAACCATACTGATTAAACTGTATGCTCTAATATCAACTTTAACCTTTTTAACATCATCAGGTGACAGATCTTTTGTACTTATGGGTTGATTTTTGTCATTATAATCCGGCCCAAGGGTGGGTGGAATATAAGAACCTTCAGTTATTGATACCCATAAGTCAGAATCAGTGTAGTTCACATGATTTCTGAACTTGATCTTCCAAGATTTAAAGTCTGCTTTTGTTTCCAACTTTGGAGGCTGGTACGTTGATCCACCAACAAAGCTACTCATTTTAGTCAAATATTGAAGTTTTAACTAAAAAAAAAATTTCTTATGAACAGTTAATGAGAGTCAGATAGATCAATGTTAACCGAGCAATGTAACAATACTCGCTGAATGACAAGTCACTGATTTATTGAATTTCAAATCTTCACACCAAATACTTTTGCTTAAAAAAATTATAGATCTAGTTCGAAAACTGATAGATCTAGTTTTCGAATTAAACAATTCTAACACCGATAGATCAATCGATCTAGATCAATGAGCACTATGCTCTTATACCACCTGTGAATCCAAGGATCGCAACCAGGAATTATCAGTGTTAGATTGGTTTCGAATTAATGATCGTGGAATTACCATTAATCGTTGTTTAATTGATTAACAAATAATATTGATGCCAGAGAAAATAAACAATAAATGATCAAATGATATCAACAATATGCAAAGAATAATGATTTGAATTAAACGTAATTCATTAAAACCGATTAATGATTACAAAGAATCAAAAAATAATTGCTAACAAAATTCTATGCTATGATTGTGTTTATGATTTTGGTGTGTTGATGTGACGGCTGCTAGGGTTTGTGTTGATCGTGCGAAAACGATGTGATGGTATGTTTGTCGCCATTTATTTCTGTGTACTTGATATGAAACCTAGAACTCATATTTATAAACACGCGTGTTTCTGTTAAGGAAACAACGAATCTCTTGGAGTCTGTGATTGACTTGTTGACTTGTTGACTAGAAACACTTGTATGATTTACGTGTCTGGTTCTTCCGTAGTTACTTTGTTCTTCCGCAGCTACTTGATCTTCAGCAGTTAACTTTGTTCATATGGTTTGTTCATCAGTGAATACCCATATTCATCCGTCGAAGATCTGCTGATGAATGTCTTGTAAGAAAGATATCTACGGAAGAACAAAAATGTTCATCCGTAGATGTTTCTTACACTCAAAGTCAATTTAAGAAATTGATCAAGTATAATGTTTGTACCTGTAATCATACACATAAATCAACACACATATGGGTTAACCTATATATATGCATAATGAATTACAAATATTCATTACATGTATTGATTAAAGTTCTGAGCCTATACAAAATGATCTAGACCTATTATTCCTAGATCTAACAGTCAGGAAATACTTTTTCATATTCTCTAACAATAGGAACATCTTCCAACTTCCTCCTAACTGGTTTTGTATCAACTACATGGGCTAAAAATGCTAAACATTTCTTTTTCAAATATTTTTTGAGCCTTCATACAAGAGACTATTTTTATAGCACCTCTAGGTTTCTCACCATATATGAAAAGAATTTTATTATCTTTAATCATAGGAATTTTAATTATTTTCCTTCCATAAATAATTTCTGCCTGATTCTTACTTAACCAATCCATACCCACAATAATGTTAAAACCTCATAATTCAATAGGGATCAAATCTATGTCAAAGCAATGATCATCTAAATTCAAGGTACAGTTTGGAATAACTTCACTGACCTCAATTAATTTTCAATCAGCTAGTTCTATCATATACTTACTTTTCAGCTTTTCTGATACTAGTCTAAGTAAGGGTTTTAATGTATTTGAAACAAAACTTTGGCTTGCTCCCGTATCAAATAATACAGTTGCATACTAATCATTAATAAGGAACGTACCCGTCACAACCTCTGGTTCCTGCCGCGCTTCTTCAGCTTGAAGTACAAATGCTCAACCATGTGCATTGTTTGGATTCCTTAGAGTCTTCCCTTTCGGTTTCGGACATTCATTGCGAAGGTGATTTTCTTTTCCACGCTAGTAACACACTGTCTTAGGATTTGCGGGTCCCCTACATTCTCTTGATGTATGTCCCTTCGTCTTGCAATTATAACAGATTACCAGCATACATTTCCCATCATGGTACCTTTTGCAGGCATTGCACCATGGTTGACCTTCTGTTTGTGGTCTTTTTTCCTGTGCAATTCCCATAAAGTTCATTTCTGGATTTTTGTTTATCTTCTAATTCCGGTTTCCTCCAAATCTCCTTCCTGAGTTGTTGTTGTTCCATTTCCTTTTCTCTCCTACCTTCGGATCAGTTAGTGATCCGTTCCTTATCATCTCATCAGTCAAACTTCTAGCTAAAGCCACTACATCATGAAAAGTCTTGGGCATTGCGGACTTAACCAATCCTCTTATCTGTGGTACTAACCCCAAATATATCTTCCTATCCTTTTTGTTTCTGGCGTCCCCTGATGTTGCACCAATCTAGATAGCTCATTGTATCTATATGTATACTCCAGATATGCAGCACCTTCATTTCTAGTGCCAGAAATTCCACTTCTATCTTTTCTATTTCATTATAGGGACAATATTTCCTCTAACCAACGTAATGCTTGCACTGCTCCACCTTTTCCATCGAAGTCTCGGGGTTTACAAGACATAAAAGTCTTATAAGAACACCCTTTTCTAATTCCATCTATAACTTCTTCCTCGTGGTTTTCTAATCCGTTGGTATTTCCTGGTTCATCGTTCCCAGGCGGTACACTTCCAAAGTTAAGGTTATGTTGGAGTTGAGTTACTAATGTAGGTATTGCAGCTTTCAATTGTTGAGTCACTATTTAAGAAATCCTCTCATTCTTATTTGCAGTGATATTCATTGGCGGAGCTTCTTCTCCCAACCTAGTTCTTGGTCGTCCAACACGTGTAGTTCTTAGTACAGGATGAGTATTTCTCTTTGGCGGCATATTTCACTACATAACAATTATACTAATATCATAAAATTTTACTCAAACTATATCATAATATTTAATAGTCATAAACAAATATTTCATTATATTCTTATTCTACATATTTAAAGTAGTCATATAATAGATAAGGTTTCTTATATTTCTAAATTTTTTTCCAAACCCAGTTCCATATTTTAGTGAAGATACTTTTGCTTCCTTCCTTTATTTCCTTGACATCTGCTTGAATCATCTGAATTTCTCGTTGTATCTTCTTAACTTTCTTATGAATCTGGTTGGTAGTTTCCATCTGACATGCTTCCAACCTTTGCCTCTTAATTTCTCTTTCTTCAGTTTCAAAATTATCAGGTTGAATTGCGGGTGTTATATCAAATGTCGAGGGAAATGTTTCTGGGTTTTTGTTTTTCTGGCTCTTTAACCTCCTTGTTTGAAAACTTCTTGCCACGACGTACACTCTTTCTTGGGATCATAATTGTATAACCTCCCATTGTTACTAGTGCACGTCGGATGGAAAACTTCCGCTTTTTTATTGGTCTTAGTCTCGGTTGGGATATTTCTATGTTGTCCTGAGGCTCTATTTCTGGTGTTGATTCTTTTTGGTTGCTAGGGTCCGAATGTTCCAAAGAATCAGTTTCAATATGGTAGCTATTAGAATTATAAGTACTCATAGCTGCAAAAATTAATCAACTAAGCATAAAATTTCACATATTAATCACGTATAGCTTGCATATTGGTTCATAAAACAATGCACTATTGTCTAAACATGGATATGTTCATGTAAGATTTATCAGTAAATTTATAATTATTTAGTCATACTAAAAGTTGTTATCACATAAGCTTATGGTTATTGTCACACCCCAACTTTAATGGCGGAAACGTCGAGATGTGAATGTTAAGATTGTTCACAGCCACATAACGCTACCATTAATTGTAAATATGATTATCATAAGATTAAATAAACATTGCATCCAAGAGTCTCAACGAAATAAAAATAACAAAAGTTCAAGTTTCCAAGTTTCAAGACATATTATTTATTTTCCTAGGTCCAAATCTTAGGTGTAAGCATGCTTCAAAGATAATCATTAACCTTGTGCATTTCCTGAAACATGTTAAAATAAAGGGTCAACTTTGAAAGTTGGTGAGTTTCCATGGGTTAAGCATACATATATTTATAAAAGTTTACAAGTAGCAATTCATGTCAATGGTTACGAATAAAGCAAGTTTATAGATAACATATAGCTACAATCAAACCTTGACAGATTACAAGATTACAAGATTAAACGATTAGCTAAGTGTACTTGGTTCCCATAGTGCTCAAGAATACGACACTAGGAGCCGGCAATACCTCGGCTTTAGCACCAAATAGGCTTGTCAGGCCAATAGATCTATGACGTCGCCAGGCTAGCAATAGTTAATGATTGTCAACATATAATGTTCATCATATAAGGCTCACAATATTACAAATAACCATGACAAAAAGTAAAGATGAATTGCATGTGCGTTTACAAGTATCAAGATGTTTACAAGTGCAAGTTTATAAAGTTAACATGTTTCACCCCAAAAGGTGTGAAATAAAGTAAAGAGGGGCATGGAAAACTCACATGATATAAGTTGGTGTTAAAGGTAATAACAAGTAATTAAGTGGTGCTCCAACGATTCCTTTTACAAGATACCTAAACGTATATATTCCAAGATTAAGTCTAAAGATAAGTTTAACGATTCATACGTGAACTAGGGTTTCAATAGAAATTTGGGGTTTTGGTGAATAAAAGAATTAAATAATGGATTCACTTATATTTGATTCAATGAAAAGAATTACACCATTTAAGTAATTTAATATGAAGAAATGCAATTATATCATTTATAATAATTGATAAAGTTTAAATGATTTTTTTTATAACCATTTGATGTAAACATGATTTAAACAATAATTAAAATAACGTATGAACCAATAATAATTTATTAAATTAAACTATCATTTAAAGTCCATTTTGCAAGAAATAAACTAAAAATGACATTTGTTATATTGTTTTATTAAAAAGGTATATAAATATTTAAATTTGAAAAATTGCAGAAAATAATTTGGTGCTCTTAGAAATTGTTAAAGTTTACAAAAATGTTTTCTATAATAATTAAAATTTTCTGTAATTAAAATTGCTAAAAAAAAACATTTTATAAAAAATATTGAGGGTGCCCGGGTTCGAACCCGGGACCCCAAGGATGAAACATGGGCTCTTAACCAGTAGGCGAGGGCGCCTAAGCCTCGTAAGAGTTGGTTTTTAATTCTTAAAAGCTACGACTACAGAAACCCCAATTTCCAGATAAACCCTAGAACGATTTGAATCAAATTGAAGCATAATCGATATTTATAACGATGATAATCATGGGGCTTTTGCTCCCCATGTAAAAACGAGTAGGTAACTGTGTTTAATTACCCGAGTTGAAGATTAGATTGGTAAGAACAGATACAGATGAGCCGTGACCGAGGCTTGGATTCTTTTGATATTGAATTGTTGATGTTAACCAAATTGAACTCGTGTGAAGCTTCAACGGACAGTCACGAATCAAAACCCTCTATCAATTGGAGGTGATAATGTGGAGAGAAAGGGGTTTGATTAGGTATGAGAAGCCGTGAATAATGATAATCGATTGTGTTGATCTCTAGACTGAAATTGCACTTAGTAATAGATTAGAAACGGTTAAACGATTGTGTAGGTTCAATTAATTAGATTATTAACTGATTTTTATGACGAACGATTCATGGTTTGAGGTAATCGGTTACTCGAGTTAGAATACTCTCTTAACGCCGTTAAAACCCAATTAAAGTCCTTCAATGAGTTCGAATCACGCCCACGAAACTGTTAGAAACGATTGGGGTTCGATTTTACGCGTTTTACTCGCGTTTGGACTTCCGGAGTATGGTCGGAGTACGGCCGGAGTAAGGTCGACGGTGAAGGGGGGTTTGGGTTGATTTATTAAGAAGTTACACATTTGGTCCCTGCAGTTTTAATTTTTATTATTTTATGTTTAAAACTTTCATTTAAAGTTTCAAATTTGTCACAAAGACCCCCTCAACTTAATTAAACTTTAAGTTTTAAACATTATTCTAACTTATTAATTATTAACTTTTACAAATTATTATTTCTATTATTATTATTATGTTTATTATAGTAAAACAAATTATTAACTCTAAAATTAATGAATTAATGCACAATAAAAGAAACATTCATAACAACCCATATAGTTTCTTAAATGACATAAATGGTCCTTACAAGAACATAACAGGGTTAACTATTAATTAACAAAAACATGAAAGGTTACAGTCTCCCTAACTTTTAAGAATTTCATCCCGAAATTAAGAATGAACTAAACGAACAAATACGGGTATTTCTTCTTCTCTTCTTCATATGCTCCTCACGCTCCCAAGTAAACTCAAGTCCACGCTTATTCTCCCAACGAACCTTGACGATTGGGGTGGTAGTGGTCCTAGTCTTCTTCATGATACGATCCATGACTTCAACGGGTTCCTCAACAAAATGTAATGACTCGTCGATCTGGATGTCATCTAATGGGACATGCAGACTTTCGTCAGCCAAACATTTTCTCAAATTTGAGACATGGAAAACAGGATGAACCCCGCTAAGATCAGAAGGTAGTTCCAGTTTATAAGCCACTTTCCCAATCCTTTTCAGGATCTTGAAAGGTCCTACAAATTGTGGAGCTAATTTACCCTTCTTCCCAAAGCGAATGACTCCCTTCCATGGTGAGACTTTAAGAAGAACCATATCCCCAACTTGGAATTCCAACGGCTTGCGTCATTTATTGGCATAACTCTTTTGTCGACTTCTAGCCCTTCAAGGTTCTTGCGAATCATGGAGACTTTATCGGTCGTTTCTTGTATGAGCTCAGGACCAGTGATGAAATTTTCACCAATGTCAGTCCAGCAGATCGGGGAACGACATTTACGACCATAAAGCGCTTCGAAAGGTGCCATCTTGATACTCGAGTGGTAACTATTATTATACAAAAATTCTGCGAGAGGTAAATGCGTATCCCAGTCACCACCAAAGTCAAGGACACAAAGATGTAGCAAATCCTCTAGGGTTTGAATGCTTCGCTCGGTTTGACCGTCCGTTTGAGGATGGTAAGCCGTGCTTAAATCCAGTTGAGTACCCAAGAGTTCTTGCATAGACGACCAAAAGTGCGAAGTGAAACGAGCGTCTCGGTCGGATATGATATGCAAAGGTATGCCATGACGACTCGTAATCTTATCAATGTATATACGAGCTAACCTTGATGTTTTGTAAGTGTCACGATGGGTATGAAATGTGCCGACTTGGTCAATCGATCAACGATCACTCATATGCTATCATGACCATGAGAGGTGCGAGGTAGTTTGGTTATGAAGTCCATGGATATGTGTTCCCATTTCCACATGGGAATCTCGGGTTGTTCAAGCAATCCACTAGGACGTTGATGTTTGGCTTTAACCTTCGTACACATAAGACACTTAGCTACGTAAGTTGCTATGTCTTTCTTCATCCCAGGCCACCAGTATTGACCACGCAGATCCATATACATCTTATCGGAACCAGGATGAATTGAGTAATGAGTTTGATGAGCTTCATTCATGATAAAGGTACGAAGATTATCATGGTTTGGAACCCAAATTCGATTCAAGAAATACATCAACCCATTGGGTTTCGTTTCCAGTTGAGCTCGAAGATTGTACTCCAATTCCTCTCCTATTTTCCCTTCTTTTTGAACTGCTTGTTGAGCCTCCATGATACAAGTCTCGATATCGTTCTCAATCCTCAAATTTTGCAGTAGCACCGTAGTCTCGTTAACATCCAGACGATTTTCAGTATCAAATTCTCCCAAGGTATCAAACCATTATCGTCGATCGCGAATTTATTGAAACGAGACCATCTTATTATGAATCTTACGACTTAGTGCATCGGCTACGACATTTGCCTTTCCAGGGTGGTAACGAATGTCACAGTCATAATCACTAATCAACTCGACCCAACGTCGTTGTCTCATGTTGAGATCCTTTTGATTGAAGACGTGTTGTAGGCTTTTGTGATCGGTGTAGACTATACATTGCGTCCCATAAAGGTAATGCCTCCAAATCTTTAAGGCAAAAACCACAGCACCAAGTTCAAGATCATGTGTCGTATAATTCACCTCATGGACCTTCAATTGTCTCGATGCATATGCTATGACCTTTCCTCGTTGCATGAGAACACAACCAAGGCCTTATCTAGATGCATCACAATACACGGTGAAATCATCGTTTCCATCGGGAAGGGTCAAGATAGGAGCATTACACAACTTGTGCTTTAATGCTTCAAAGACTTCCTCTTGTTCAGACCCCCACTCGAATGGTTTATTCTTTTGAGTCAAGGAAGTAAGCGGTTTCGCAATTTGAGAGAAGTTGGCAATGAAACGTCGATAATAGCCAGCAAGACCAAGGAAAGAACGAACTTCGGTTGGAGTTGTGGGAACACACCAATTTTTCACAGCTTCCACCTTTGCAGGGTCAACGTGAATTCCTTGGCTATTCACCACGTGTCCTAGAAATTGGACCTCCTCAAGCCAAAATTCGCACTTTGAGAACTTTGCGTATAGTTGTTCTTTCTTCAATAGCTCAAGAACTTGTCGCAAGTGATGTTCGTGATCGGTTATGGGCTTGGAATAGATAAGTATATCGTCAATAAAGACAATCACAAACTTGTCTAGATACGGCTTGCATACTCGATTCATGAGATCCATAAAGACAGCAGGAGCATTCGTTAAACCAAAGGGCATAACCATGAACTCATAATGTCCATATCGAGTACGGAACGCAGTTTTTGGATATCATCATCATGAACTCGTAATTGATGATAGCCAGAACGTAAGTCAATCTTTGAGAAAATAGAAGCTCCTTGAAGTTGGTTAAAAAGATCATCGATGCGAGGAAGAGGGTAGCGGTTCTTGATGGTAAGTTTGTTAAGCTCGCGATAATCGATGTATATACAAAACGATCCATCTTTCTTCTTCACGAACAGAACAGGTGCACCCCAAGGCGATGAGCTAGGACGGATAAAGCCCTTGTCAAACAATTCTTGAAGCTGACTAGCTAGCTCTTGCATTTCCGACGGTGCAAGTCGATATGGTGACTTAGCCACGGGGTTCGCTCCTGGAATCAAATTGATCTTAAACTCGACTTCTCGCACGGGAGGTAAACTACTAAGGTCATCGGGAAACACTTCAGGAAAGTCTCGTACAATCGGGACATCCTTAAGATCTTTCCCTTTGACTTTCGTGTTGACCACGTAGGCCAAGAAAGCCATGTAATTCTTGCTTAGGCATTTTCGGGCTTGAGTACATGACATGAGTTTGAGTCCTTTGGAGGATTTTTCCCGAACACTTTCAATGTATCCCCCGAGGGTAAGGAATTCGAATGCACTTCTCGAAACAAATAATTTCCGCATGATGTTTGGCTAGCCAATCCATGCCAATGATAACGTCAAAGCTTCCAAGTTTCATAGGAATAAGATCGATAAAGAAATCATGCTCGTTTAGGCTCAAAATGCAATCACAAATAACGACATCAACAGTGATGGGTTCTCCATCGGTGACTTTGGCAGTAAGAGGTCTTTCTAATTTCGTATGTGGCTTAGCAAGTATAGGCTCAAATTCTAACGAGACAAAACTCTTATCGGCTCCAGAGTCAAACAGAACGTAGGCATAAGAATTATTAATAAGAAACATACCTGTTCAGTTTTAAAGACGTTTAACGATACAGGTAAAGCAACAAAAGAACTTAGATCATAAAGTTGGGGTTGGATTTGACATACCGTTCACCACATCGTTGTTTGCTTGTGCTTGGTTTGCATTGATGTTGAAGGCACCTCCTCGGGCTTGTGGTACGTTACCCGCAAGCCGAGGGCATTGTGGGCGAAAATGACCAGGTTCCCCACAGTTGTAGCAAGCACGATTAGCAACTAACGCGGCATTGTTTGGTGCACGGTGACAAGTAGCCACCAAGTGTCCATACTTACCGCACAGTGTACAGATGCGGCATGGGGTATTACCCGTATGATGATACCTACAGACATTGCACAATGGTAGAGGACCAGCATAGGCTCTAGCAGCAGGGCTTGTGCAACAGAAGCGGGTTGTCTTTGAGGTACCTTGGGTGTAGCCACAGCGAAATTACCCGCCGGTGTGAACTTGCGTTTCTTGTTGTTGTAAGAAGGTTCATTCTTACTCTCCTTAGCTGCTTTAGGGACCGCCTTTTCAATCTTTTTAGCACCTTTGACAGACAAGGTGCCCGTTCGAATATGTTTTTCAGTAAGTTGAGCGGTGATGGTAATGGCATCTTCCAAAGTTGTGGGTCTACTTCCCACCACGATATCTTGGATTTGAGATGGCACCCCCTTGATGAACTTCTCAATGTTCCTAGGAATAGTGTCAACCATGTGAGGCAACAGGATGCTCAACTCGTGATGCCTAGTTGAATAGGCCAAATGATCTCCACCATCTTGCTTGAGATTCCAAAACTCCTCCTCCAGCTTTTGCAGCTCACTTCTCGGGCAGAACTTTTGGATGGCAATGTTCTTGAATTCATCCCAAGTTAGTGCCAACACAGCATCAGCACCACGATTCCTCTTCTCACTATTCCACCACGTAAGTGCTCTTTGTTGAAGAACACTTGTGGCATAACAGACTTTGAGTGCCTCGGACACTCATAGTTGATGAAGGTGTTCTCCATGCTTTCAAACCACTCGAGAAGTCCAGTGGCTCCTTCCTTCCCACTAAAGCTAGTGGGTTTGCACGAGTTGAAGTGCTTAAACGTGCAGGTTTTGGTTGTTTCTTCCTTGATTTGCACTATTATCTCCTTGCCCATTGCCATTAGTGTTGTTACTAGCATTGGTCATCAAGGTGCTACTCAGTTCGGCAACCATGGTCGGAATGACTGCAGCCATTTGATGGGCAATCATGGCGGCTAATTTGCGGTCGGAGCTACCACGCTTTCCATGATGACGAGACATGTTGGATACAAAGTAAGTTAGTCACAGAAATTTGGAGGTAGAAGATAATAAATCAAACAAAGATTTTTCAAGACTTGTAAAACACACATGGAGTGATTCCATTTGGTAACGCATTACCATTTGGAAACGTTGACACGTCAAGGTGAATTAACTCCAATTGCCTTAGAAACTTGTGTATATTGACCATAGTTTATCACTCATCCCAAAAATCCCCAGGTAAGCATAACTAGTCCCACAGGATTTATACGAAATGCTTACCTTAGCAAGTAATTAAGTGGCATGGAAAACTCACATGATATAAGTTGGTGTTAAAGGTAATAACAAGTAATTAAGTGGTGCTCCAACGATTCCTTTTACAAGATACCTAAACGTATATATTCCAAGATTAAGTCTAAAGATAAGTTTAACGATTCATACGTGAACTAGGGTTTCAGTAGAAATTTGGGGTTTTGGTGAACAAAGAATTAAATAATGGATTCACTTATATTTTGATTCAACGAAAAGAATTAAACCATTTAAGTAATTTAATATGAAGAAATGCAATTATATCATTTATAATAATTGATAAAGTTTAAATATAAAGTTTAAATGATTTTTTTTTTACAACCATTTGATGTAAACATGATTTAAACAATAATAAAAGTAACGTATGAACCAATAATAATTTATTAATTAAACTATCATTTAAAGTCTATTTACAAGAAATAAACTAAAAATGACATTTGTTATATTTTTTTATTAAAAAGGTATATAAATATTTAAATTTGAAAAATTGCAGAAAATAATTTGGTGCTCTTAGAAATTGTTAAAGTTTACAAAAATGTTTTTCTATAATAATTAAAATTTTCTGTAATTAAAATTGCTAAAAAACATTTTTTAAAAAATATTGAGGGTGCCCGGGTTCGAACCCGGGACCCCAAGGTTGAAACATGGGCTCTTAACCAGTAGGCGAGGGCGCCTAAGCCTGGTAAGAGTTGGTTTTAATTCTTAAAAGCTACAACTACAGAAACCCCCAATTTCCAGATAAACCCTAGAACGATTTGAATCAAATTGAAGCATAAACGATATTGATAACGATGATAATCATGGGGCTTTTGCTCCCCATGTAAAATGAGTAGGTAACTGTGTTTAATTACCCGAGTTGAAGATTAGATTGGTAAGAACAGATACAGATGAGCCGCGACCGAGGCTTGGATTCGTTTGATATGAAATTGTTGATGTTAACCAAATTGAACTCGTGTGAAGCTTCAACGGACAGTCACGAATCAAACCCTCTATCAATTGGAGGTGATAATGTGAGAGAAAGGGGTTCGATTAGGTATGAGAAGCCGTGAATAATGATAATCGATTGTGTTGATCTCAGGTGTTTAGACTGAAATTGCACTTAGTAATAGATTAGAAACGGTTAAACGATTGTGTAGGTTCAATTAATTAGATTATTAACTGATTTTTATTGACGAACGATTCATGGTTTGAGGTAATCGGTTACTCGAGTTAGAATACTCTCTTAACCGCCGTTAAAACCCAATTAAAGTCCTTCAATGAGTTCGAATCACGCCACGAAACGGTTAGAAACGATTGGGGTTCGATTTTACGCGTTTCACTCGCGTTTGGACTTCGCCGGAGTATGGTCGGAGTACGGCCGAAGTAAGGTCGACGGTGAAGGGGGGTTCGGGTTGATTTATTAAGAAGTTACACATTTGGTCCCTGCAGTTTTAATTTTTATTATTTTATGTTTAAAACTTTCATTTAAAGTTTCAAATTTGTCACAAAGGTCCCCTCAACTTAATTAAACTTTAAGTTTTAAACATTATTCTAACTTATTAATTATTTAACTTTTACAAATTATTATTTCTATTATTATTATGTTTATTACAGTAAACACAAATTATTAACTCTAAAATTAATGAATTAATGCACAATAAAAGAAACATTCATAAACAACCCATATAGTTTCTTAAATGACATAAATGGTCCTTACAAAAACATAACAGGGTTAACTATTAATTAACGAAAACACGAAAGGTTACAGTTATAGTCTAGACATTTCTAATTATTTAGTCATACTAAAAGTTGTTATCACATAAACTTATGGTTTTAGTCTAGGCATTTACTAATAATACCTAATTCTCTATAACCAATGACTCTGATACCAAGCTGTCACATCCTGGCGGAAGCGTGAAATGCTTGGGTGTGACTTTTGGCTCACAACACATTGATTACAAAGACATACATTCATAACCGATAACTAATTATAACTTTCATTAGATAATTATGTAAATATTGGGTTACATATTCAATTTGATGCAAAACTTGTCTCTATGAGACTTTTACATATGCACCAGTAACCCTATATCAAAAGATTTTTCTTATTCACTTCTTATAATCTCCCAGCTAGTAATGGACGTGAACATCCACGTAAATGCTGAGATCCATCAAGTCCATGGTTATCCATACACACAGCCTCCCTACATACTCATATCATCCATTGTACGTGGTGAAGTATACATGAGATTATAAAACATTCTGATTACCTGAAAAAGCATACTCAAACAGTCAACATAAGTTGGTGAGAACATATGTTTAGTAACTTAATAATAATTTCCTTAACTGATGCAACATAAACAAGTCCACAACCAAACCTACTTATATGCCAACTGATTCATCACTGTCACACATAAAAATCACAGAATCAAATAATATAACATCATGACTCTTATTACAGTCGGTGCAGGAAACATGTTCCTAAGTAGCGCTACCAATATTATCTGACGGTTCCTTATACGAATTAATGGTTGTGAATTATGATAGTTAGTGACAGTAACTTATCAAAATCCTTATTTACATGGCATTAACAGTAAAATACACAGTATGTTTTTTCCCCCAAACTTATAAATTAAAAGGGGCTATGTTACTCACCTTTGTTTTTACAAACTGATCAGATATTTCCTATAAAACAATTATTTGTTTGTTGGAATAAATACTTAATCCTATATTTAAAGATATTATTAATTAAGCTCTAATTCTTAAAACTATAGTTATCAGTGTTCAAAAATTATAAAATTTTACCGACAGCAGTATCTTCATACTAAGATTATTATATAAAATTTTTAGTTTATATATCCTTACCGATATTTTTCTTTAATTTTACAGTATTTTGAATTAATGGCAGATATAGCTATTTATTCCTAAAAATTCTGAAAATCACATATAATGTTTAGTTTAATATCCAATAATTTATGTAAAATCTTCATGATTTTAGCTACTGTTTTGCTATCACTTTTGATTTTCCTTCTTACTAATTGTTCTAAAATATAAAACTTTTGTTTTTATAAAACCTTCAAATTTTCTATTTTATAAACTTTGTTACTGATTTTTATTGAAAATCAAAGAACTTTGTAGAGTTTGTAATTAGATTTTGATAGTAAATCATCACAAGGGTTTGTATGTATGTTAAACACTTACAAAATTTTTTGTATGCTTTTAAATCACAAAAGTTTATGAATCTAACCTTGATTGTATAGAAGATAAGAGTGTAAAGAGTGGATAAGGGGATCTTTAAGCCTCCGAGCTGGTGGTGGATGTTTTGAACTGAAATGATACCACAAAGATGTCTAGTAGATGATAGTTTTAAGGTGGTATTATGGTGATGTTGATAGTGGTTTCAGGTGATATGAGAACGTAGAGAAAGAGATTGTGTAAGTTTTTGGGTTTTGGCCGAGGTTTAAAAGAAAAGAATAGAAAAATCTTAACCTTCATCATTACCTCTAAGCTTAGTATAGTTTAGGGTGTATAGGTGTCGAATTGTAGGGTGTGTGTGTGTCAAATTATGGGGTGTGTGTGTCAAACTACCGAGAGTGTTTAGTGTCAAAAGGGATATGTGTCATCTCCCCATGCTAATGTGTTTGAGTTTGTTAATTATAATTGGTTAGTAATTAGGTTAGATAAGTATTCTAGTAGTCCATTGATTTGGATTAGTTTGTATAAATATCTTAGTAATCAAGTGACTAACATTAGTTTAGGTTTTTAGGTTTATTGTTGATGTTGGACTCAACAAGTGTATTTAAAGGACAATGCTTGCCATTAACTAACACATTAGTATCATTAACATTCGTAACACACACTAATGTGGCTTAAATTTCATTTTCAAGATCGTAGATAAACAGGAATTTTTGCTAAGTGTCTGAAGCGGATGAAGACTTTCCACAGCGGATGAACAAGCAGCGGATGAACAAGAGTCTGCAGTGGATGAAGAAAAGCTTCCAAGTATCTACAGTGGATGAACAAGCATCCACAGCGGATGACTAGTCCACAGCTGATGAACTGTCCACAGCGGGTGTTCATCCACAGCGAACAGCTTATAGACTTAGGATTATTTAAAATTAGTTTAAGTTTTGATCTTGTTTCATTACTTAATAGTAATATGTTTGTGTATCAAATATCCTATGGTGCACTTTCATGATTTGATAACTTACATGCATGTTCTTAATAACTTATAAAGTTTATATTATCAAATATTTACATACATACTCATGTAAATAATTATGCATGCATGCACGTTTAAGAAACATATACACATACTTACACATGCTAAAACATATTAAGTTGAGGATTGCTAAGATAACTTTATTTGATTATTGTTATAAGAGTTTTATATATCTTTGATATATATATATATATATATATATATATATATATATATATTATATATATATATATATATATATATATAATATATATATATATATATATATAGATATATACATATAAGTAAATTACCATTTGCATCTCTAACGATTTCTCATTTTAACCATTTGCATCTCTGTTATTTCAAAATATGTGTTGCATTTCATAAAATAAAGCAAAAGATGTGCTAAAGACTCAATATAGCACAAAACTGTTTTGTTTGACGCAAAACAACATAGTTTTGTGCTATTTTGATTAAATAAGATAATAAATCACAGAAACAACACATGATATTTTGTTGTTTTGACGTAAAAGAACATAGAACATGTTACGCAAGACAGCACAAAACTGTGTTGTTTGACGCAAAACAACACAAAACTGTGCTGTTGAACGAAAAACAGCACAAAACTGTGTTGTTGACATAAAACAACACAATTCTATATTGTTTTTATGAAATACAACACAAAATATTAAAATACAGCATAATTTCACATAATTTGTTTTTTTTGTAAAACAATTTAACAATACTATACTCAATTTAAAAAGAAAAAATACTTGATTTATGATGCAATTTGTTTTAAAAAATAATCATGCATTGGTGACTGTAGAAATTACCTGGTCTCATGGTCTAACCCGACATGTAAACGTTGGTGAAAATAATCAAAAGTTAAAGGAGATATTTCTTAAAAAAATGTTGCAATACAATAAATATTATCGAAACACGCATCAACGTGTAGTAAAACTAGTCAAAACTTTGACGAACATGTTTATAAATTATAGTGATCCAACATATCATTGAGTTAATTAGTGTTTATTACACAAAAAAATGCTAGTTACTATCCTAAGTGTACAAATATATATATAGCACACTAAATGAATTAAACAATATAAGTAAATCATGCCTATAATAGTTTCACCAAACCACCACCACCTAATCCACCCCCTCCCCCCCCCCCACCCCCCTCCCCTCGTTGACATACTGGAGCTAAGCTCCCATCCTTTGCATCCATCTTGTTTCCTTATTTCATGACTTCATTGGGCAACATAGTATGTAAAACCCAATATTTTAACTTTTAAATATGAAGAAATCTCCTTCATTCAAATCCACAAGAATATATATCTCTTCCTGCCCTTCTTTCTTACTCACGACAGCACACCCACACATATTATTCACAGATTCAATATTAATTTAAAGACTTCAAGTCATCAAGTGAGGTTGCTAGTTGTTTCAAGTGGGTTAGTGTTCAAACTCTCGACAACTCCTACTCATATCTTTTTCCTGCTTACTCTAAGTGAGATTTCTACCCATCTTGCTTATGTTTTATTTCAACTTACCAAGTTGTTATATAACCCTTTCACCTATGGATTATATAACCCTTTCACCTATGGATATAGCTTAACTAAAAATAATTTAGACTTTGTAAATTATTGACTCATAAAATTGATTTTCTTGATATAACACACTTGGTGAAACAAACTGGTGCTTTCTAAATATTATGAAGCATTTTTATGGGTGTTTAGATACTTGCCTAAATACTTGTCTAGCAGTGCCAAATAAAAGGGTTAAATATGGATCTTGTGACTATTTGTAATAAAAATAATTTTATAGTATTTTTTTTTTGGACAAGTTATGATTGTTACAAGTTCATTATGCCTAAAACTAGTGTTTGGTCATAAAACAATTTAATGGTAACATATGTTGGGTAAAGAAAAATTTAATTTGAATATATAAGATAAGAAGAAACGGTTTCATCTTGGATATATATATATATATATATATATATATATTATATATATATATATATGTGTGTGTGTGTGTGTGTGTGTGTGTGTGTGTGTGTGTGTGTGTGTGTGTGTATTCTTGTTGTTTATAAGTATTTTTGTACAAAAAGAAAGATGATTAGCAACCCTATACCTTGAGTTATAAAAGTTCATATCATACCACAAGAGTTGGTTATATTTATTTTATGAAGGAAAAGAAGAAATCAAGAATATTTATATTATGACTATTTTAAGAGTTAGTGTGATTTTATATCGTATATATATTTATATAAAAAATATAAATATATATTGGGTGTAAAAACAAAAACGGATACTATTTTAAGGGTAGTATTTTTCTTAAGGTTCTTAAATTGTGCTATATTTTAAGGTAATAATTTGGATAAATATATGTTCTGTACGTATATTTATTTATTCGTGACAAGTTACGACTCGGGTCAAGTCAAAACTTATATTATAACCCAATCTCGAGGTTGGCACTAGGATACAAGTATTCGTGGAAACAAGTGAGCGAAAACATGACGTGTATTATTCTTTTTATATGTTTGGAAAAATAAATACATATCACCAACGGGTTGTTGAGTCAAATATATTGGGTGGAACGAGCATGTGTAACATGTTAAATCGGGTGAATATGATTTATGACCTCATATTGTCTTAAATTCATTGTTAGACCTTAAGTTCTCTTAATAATTTAGGGCACAAGTAGGTCGGAATACGTTGACACAATTTGCTAAATATCATCTGTTGTTGCTCGTTTTACTGCTAGAAGTACCAGGTGAGTCTTATGGCCCCTACTTTAAACTATCTTTTAACTATTTGGGGGAGAATACATGTAAAGGCTTATTTGTTTGGACACAAGTACTTGACAATATTATTACATGAGTAGACATATTATCGCATTAAGTCCCCAGTATTTTGTAATTGTTAATTTTGGGTAAGCTTGAAAGTTGTGGATAGATCTATTTGGGTTGATACCCCCGCCTGTGGTTGGTAGCTCCAACCATGTACTAACCGGACGCATAATTGTTCATTTCATTACAATGTTTTGCGATAGAACATTGGCTTGGGGCGTAATTATAGACTTGTCAAGCATCGGTTATGGGAGCTCATGGTAACTTTGACTTGAGACATTGTTTTAATTAATAATAGACACACTGAAATCTTGTGGTCCTAATGGAAACTATATTTTTTTTATTATTAAACCCGTAAACTCACCAACATTTTGTTGACTTTTTAAGCATGTTATTCTCAGGAAATTAAAGCACGTCAAGTTCATCGTTTTGTGAAGCATTTGCATAGTGTCGTATGCATACTAGAAGGCTTTTGGAGTTTTCCTTTTATGGTCTATGTTGTAAGCCATAGCTGTAAAACTCATATTTTGTGATGCAAACTTATTTTGTCATTGGAAAAACAGCTTGGATCTTGTAATATGTAAACCTTGGGAACATTTTTGTATAACTCATTTAAATGTTGTTCAATGTAAACAATGACTGTGAACCATGAACGTTACACTTTACGTTTCCGTCTTGTCGGAGTGTGACATACATGTATTGTATTATTAATATAGATATCAATCTAATGTATCTAGAAACAACAATGTTACTATTGATTACCATTACCGTGGATGTAGTTGTCAAATATAAGAGATACCACAAAATCACATTAAGAGTAATATCAATACTAATAACATTGACTGTAACATAGATGCTTATCAACCTAATCTATTATTTTTGAAAGAATTATTAACACCTTCATTATCAATTGTAATTTTCAGAACTACTTTTATGACTATGAATATTAACCTCATTAGAAGATTCCCATAGCATATTACATAAAAAATTACTTTATTTAACATCATCGTGTTGCTAATTGTAGCTTTTATTGGTGTTATTACAGTGATTATTAAGAAATAAGAAATTGCATCGACCTTTATGATTAATAATCGATAAAATCAAAGACTTATTAATAACTCCAGTAATAAAAGTTTTCTTTGACATCGTCCTGATATATCTAGTGCTAATATTACTATAATTGATATATAGTGCTAAGATTACTATAATTGATGTTATTACTAATGTTTTGATTACTACTAGTAATATGACCACGTATGATTTTGCAAACACCATTAAGTATTTTACTTTAATTATCCATAATATGCTAGTAATTATTTTGACATTAATATATCACTACAAATGTTCTTTATGAAGCTATACTATACTACTATGTCTATGATATTATTATTATTATTATAATTATTGATAATGATACCTTTAATGTGTTTATCGAATGTTATTATAGTAGTAAACTACCACCCAAGATAATATCCTAATATAATTATAAACAACACAAACTGAAATCATTAGCATACAATAGCATGACCTAATCCCTTGAGGATTTCAAATGCAAATTTACCTTGTGCGAGCACTAATCTTAAAATAAAATACGATAATAAGAACTATATACAGAGGGAGCTCAACCACACTGCAAAAATGTTAACAAACATTACATTCTAAAAATTATATACTTATGAATAATTGTAATTAGGTTACCATGAGGATTATGCACTCAATATAGAAAGCTTACGGTATTGGTATAGGTTTGCATGCAAAAGAGCCCAGGTGAGTTTCATGAATCCTCTTTATACTTTAAAACTTTTGAGGTGAAATACATATTCGTTGGTTATTATTTTGTGGTGCAATACTACCTGTTTTTGTCCCCGAACGGAGCACATCATTAACTCCATTAGGAGCCGCGTGATTTGTGGATAGTACTATTTGAGGAATCTCCTGCACGCAATGGGCCCTTTATGCAGGGAAACCCCCCGCTGAAATCTAATAATCCTTGTGTCACAAATTAGTATCATTGAACCATGCTTAGCAGGGTACATTTAAACCCAACCATCTAGTAGTAACGGGTTAGGGAATATTTTAGCACTCGGACGAGTAAGTTCGGGTCAGGCTTGATTGTGATACATTCTGTCATGCACCAATATTTATGTTTTATTTATGAATATCTATTTATGATTATGAATTTTATTACATGAAAACTTGAGCTCACCAATTTTATGTTGATACTTTTTGAATATGTATTTTAGGTATTTATGTGATCTTAAGAGGGAGTCTTGATTAGACTCACTAGCATTGGAAATACAACTTTGAGAACATGACTGATTTTCCTTAGAAGACTCACTTTAGAAGAAATTTACAAGAACCTAGACGAGCCATACAAGATAACGAATTTGATGAATAGACAATAATAACCCTATGGCCATTGCCTAAGATTTAGTTAGACACATGTCAAGTTGTAATACATTGTATTTATTTTATTATTATTCGTGTAAACCAATGGCTCATTTTCATTACATACATGGTTTTTCTGTGTTTGTTGATATTCAGTCGTCATGTCTAGCCCCTTTCTTCGGGGTGTGACAGATTAGTATGTTAAGAATGATGTATTTAAGACTTTATAACGTTTTGGCAACTTTTGTTAAACTAAATATGTCATTTTATCATGTTTCTTAATAGGTTTTATCGTGCAACCTCTTTGTAATAGGTTCGTGTGTATTTGGAGAATGACACGATTAGTTATTGTTTTGTGTTTGTATAAGCATTTATCATGTTGTGTCTAACCTGTTATGACAACCCTAATTATAATGGAGTTAAAGAAATGGTCAGCCACCCAAAGAGAAAAGATGATGCATAATTAAAGAACCTAAACATAAGGTAGATGGTCTTGATCTTAAAGCAGTGTGGGAGTGTGGCAGGATACTTTTCACTGAAGTGCTAGCTTTATTCTACTTAAACGAGTCTATCAGTTATGGGTGTGGTTTATCTTTCTTTCTCTTATCCCTAAGTGTGACGACCCTTTATCCCTTGTGTAGGTAACGTTCAAAAGTTTAAAAAAAAAACATACAAAAATAATTATTTTAATGGTTTTTATGTACGTATCATACGCAGAAACTAGAAACTTAAATAAAAGGTTAAACAAATTATGTTTGTCTTTGCGGTTCTCGCATAAACTTAGTGTTTTGAAATGAACTTCACCCGTTTATATATAATATATTAATATATATAACTTAACGAACATACATGAATGAACATAAATGAACGTAAATGAATGAACATAAATATACGTAAATGAACGAACATAAAAGAACGTTAATCAACATAAACAAATGAACAAAACATGTGTTCATGTTTATTCATTAACTAAATGAAAAAAAAAAAATTTAATCATGTTCGTTCATTTATTAAATGAACATTTTCCGTCGAACAATTCATAAACGTTCGGTTCATGTATAGCACTAAACCTAAAGAAATATTTAAAAAATCATTGATCTAGTTATTGATATTTTAAATAAAAACAAATTTAAACAAATATTGACACGACTTGGTTTTAAATATTCATATCTTTACATAACCGGCGTTGTAATTAGTTTTACTCGGCTCGGTTTTGATTAAATTTATATCAAAACATAAGAAAAAATAAGAATATCACAACTGAATATTCAAAATCTTGTAAAACATTATATGCACAAAATTAAAAAAAAAAACGAATTTTTACCCAACACAGGTTCAAATAAACTTTAAACCAAAGAGTATATAAAAATAAGTAAATTGCAACAGTACATTTTAAATTTTACAAACTATTATACTTAAAAAGTTGTAAAATGAAAAATTGAAAAATTCTAAAATTAATTATAATATAAAAGAAAAAAAAAATAATAGAATTGAGTGTGGACACTATTTACATGGTTTTAATACCCATATTAGAAACTTAAATATTTTATATTATACAAATATGAAGGGGTAGATAAAAATAATCAATCTGAACTAAAATCTAATTCTTGGTTCATAATTTAATTTAAAAAGTTGATAAAAAAAATAACTTAGAATAGTTAATCACTTGACAATTAGCATCTCGCTATATTATCTTGTGTTATTTATGTTAATTAAAAAAAATATTTCCTATACTATCATGGAATAGTTACTTTATCTTAAAAAATATGCAATATTTTGTCTTAGTAAGTATATTTTGCCGTTAATTTAAAGTCATAAGATGTTTTTAATCAGCACAATATAAGTGAAATATATGGACTAATATCAACATTAAATAGTTTCAACGTTTGATATTTAAATAGAAGGAAAATTAACATTAAGAACTGTTCTACTTCTCTTAGACAAAGAATCAAAAATACATATAGAGTATAAACAACAACAAAAGAATAATAAAAAAATATTAATAATAATAAAACAGTTTAATTTTGATCATTCTTTTAGGGGTCAAAGCCCAAATATGAACTCTCAAGTCAAAATTGACATGAAGACCGTTGACCATCCGGTAAGTGCAAATGCTGCAACTATGTAAGTCCACATTGTTAGCACTGAACACTCCTCTTGTCCCACATTGAACAATTGTGTCATTGTGCCTGCATACATACAGATTATTATTACAATATTAGTACTTTTAGTTATACTTATTGCAGTAATTATCTAAAAAGAAAGTTTAAACCGGCAATAAAAAAGTATTTGCGAGTTAACCCAACTCTTTTCATTTCAATCCTTACCAAACGTGACATCCCACATGTTTTAACACAAACTAGTTTTGACGGCTACTCAAAACACTTGTTTCTACGTGAACCTATTTTGACCCGCTAGCCCAGCTCACGTACATTGACTCTATATATCATATATATGTGAAAAGTGAACAAAATACCTATCTTATAATTTTCGATATAACAAATTTGTTTGCTGTAAGATGTCGATGAAGCGAGGGTAGTAAAGCAGTGCTTACTGATATTCATGGCTGGGGGCACAGTGAACTGGATCAATAGCACAAAACGAAAGAGTGGATCAGATGGAAGTAATCCTAGAGTGCTGGCTGCTTTAATAACGCCAATTCCAATGGCGGGAAGAAACAGGTATCGTACTATGATAATCGCGACGATAATAACAGGCTGTATGCTTGCATTTTGCAAACCTGTTGGTTATATTAAAAAAATATTATATAACTAATATTTTATCTACAATCATATAGTTTTCGATTAATTGTTTCTTTACCTTGTACTAGATTGCCTCCAAGTATAAGGGTGATGCAAGGTAAGGTTCCATCCCTGATGATCACGAAAAAGGGTGTTAAGAAGATATAGCAGATGCAATAAGAGGTTTAGGGATGGAAATAGAACCCGAACCAGATTAAAAACCCAAAACATTTAAGACAGGTAATGAGACGGCCATCTGGATATGGTACCAGGTAGAGGATTTGTTTTATAACACTTTAGGATTTGAAACGGATATGGTATTAAGTGATATGCACCTAATATATATATATATTTAATAATTTTAAAAATATAAAAAGTAGTGGTTGTTTGAAACTTGATTAAAGTATTGATAAGATGTAATGTTCATGAACAAGTAGTAATTTGAACATGTAGATCACATGATAATCATAGCAATTTTTTGGTAGGCTATCTTACAAAAATCAAAATGTTCAAATCTCTTTCAAATTCTGGTCAACAAGATCCCCATCATATGTTATGACCGAATGATAGTTTGAACATATGTCTGAAAATCAAGAGTATATACAATCAAACATGATAAGTTGTACCGAGTAATGTGATAGTGTCTTGGATCACCCGCAATGGAGCATCATCGCCAACCAGGAGGTTTTTCAACCATGGAACTGCACCGAAAATGAATCCTGTGATCTGATGATATATAGTTATACATATACATGAGACTTACTTGGTCTTTAAAAACTGGATCTATATAAGATTAAATTGATAAAAAGAAAGAAACTTACAGCTCCTATGGTTGGAGGTGCTAATAGCTCCTCCAATAATTTTTGTAGTGTTTCAACTAGTCCACTTGAGGAAAATCCTTCTTTTCCCCCTTTGCTTGCTAATTGTTGGTAGACCAACTACAAAATATGAAAACTAAGTTTGGTTCTATATGAACAATCGCGTATATGACAATGGTGTTGTTTGTGTTGGTTGTCTGAACGATTCAACTATATGTAATGCTAGTTAAACTGTACAGACAACCGGACCTTCTTGATGTTTAGCTGGGCAGGCTTACAGTTGGATTTTCAGGGTCCACTTTAGTCGATCGTGGTGCAGGCACGTCAACACCGTTATGAAATTGACCGTCTTGAGTCAAAAGTTGACTTTTTTCATTTGAATCCAAGTCTTTGTTTGGTTCCTTTAACAACTCCTTGGCTTCTTTCATTGCATTGTACTTTACAGCTGAGCTTCTTATCAAATGGTATGCATATGTCCATATATAGAAACACCCCAACTGCAAAACTTTTATAAATTAAATTATACTAATGAGTAGTTATGGTTATCACTAGTACCAGGTCAAACATGTAGAATTAGAGTTCATTAGAAAATAAACGGGTCAAATGGGTTGAACAGGTCACCATCCTGACTCAGTCAATTATGATTTGTTACCCAACGGGCCTAGCCCGTCCCACATCAACATCACGCCAACAAAAGTGATATGAGATGATCTAAGAAACCAACTTACCGCCATGGAAAACGATGAATAAGAGAGCCCGTTGACTTTGCAGGTATTATGATTTCCGAAAGGGCTGCCATTTTGAGTACAGATTGCAGGGATGATTAGCAGAAGAATGCTTCCCAAGTTTCCTGAAATTAAGGAACACATAGAAACAAACAAAAGAAGAAGAAACATGATTATCAATTAGATTATGTTTTGTAACATACCTATTGAACACATTGCTATAATTAGACCCTCCATATGTGGCTCTGGTTTGATCAGTTTTACAGCTATCCACCCCAATGTTCCTCCACATAAAAATGTTATCCAATATTTACAGGCATAAACCACCTAAAACATCAAGGATCATCATTTTCAGGCCATAAACTTTATCTAATACCTAGGGCCGTAGACAAAACAAACATTCAGTGAACTGTTCGTGAACTTTCTGCCAGGAAAGTTTTTTTTTTTATTTACAAATTCATTTAATTTTATTACAAGTTATTAGTAATACCAGTTGAACCATCACACATTAGCCCAACTGATGGTATTTAGACTTTAATTTGGGTATTGTTTACTTTAATTGGCGTTCGTTTATGTTTATGAACCATTTGTTTAGAATAAAAACGAGCAAATATAAACAAACACGTCCATGTTAGTTTTCCTAACTAATGACCGAGAACAAACCCTGTTAATGTTCGTTCGGTTCATATAAAAGCCTACTAATATCTAAAACATGATAAAAAAAGAACATCGTTACCATGAGACGATGTCTTGAAAGGGACACTCTCCGCAAGACACGCGAAAATGAGAGACGGCGTAAAAGCCACAAACACAATCTGCGTAAAGCTCAAATCAAATCAAATCAAAGCCATGATCGTAAAAATTAATAAACAGTCACACTCATAGTTGTCAATAGCTAATAGTTGTAAATAGCGACAAGTCATCTAGACGATACGGAGCGAATAGCAGTAAATAGTGCCCACAATTTCATGTTTAGCGATAAGCCAGTAGAAATTTTAAAAATGTTTTACATACAATAAATAAAAAATTTAGCTATTAAGTAGTAAAAAATTACGTAAACACCGCCGAAATAACTAAAATACTCTATTTGGGTCAAATTTATATTTATAAAAAGAATTCGCTATGGTCGCTATTGGTCGCAAAACTCAAATAGTGCGGCACTAACAACATGGGAAATCAGAGGTACAATATACAACATGATTATTACTAGCATATACCTTGTTAATTGACCTTCGGGTATCATTGGAAAGAAGATTGAATCGATCAGTAGCCATGATTGCTCCTATAACGCTCACAATAATCACCTGAACTGTGGGCATCGATGCCACACCGAACAACGTCCAAAACCCCATGTTGAATTTGCAGAAAAGATCTCCTTTGGTATGAGCGTATGTGCATCAATTGCTATAAGTTCAATCAAATGTAACGAATTAGCTGCTGTAACAAATTCAAATTCAAAAAAATATTGAAGTTTTTATGGACGAATTGGCTGCGGAATAGTAGCGGTGTGGTGAAACAATTTGAGGCGGGGTAGGGTTGATATTGAATTTGGAAAAACATGTGATGATTTTATATATATTAATTATTATTATATTTGTGAATATAAGAAATGAAATGATTAGATATTCTATTCTATTTATTTTCTTATGTCGGTAATCCCCATTGATTTGTTTGTCACATGCGGCGCACGTGTGGTATAAATCATATATGAGATAGTGTCATACAATTGGTATTGCTTGGAGTACAAACCTCTTATGCATAGGGGTATAACCCTCTATATTTTAACTTTTATCTTATGGAGATAGAGGCTGAAGTAGGTGAGAGAGATGGTTAGAGAGAAGCTTTGGGCTTCTATGTGTGGCCGGGTCATGGTGGTCGTCGGCTTGCATAGGGCAAACAGATCCGATGATGTGGGGGGTCATCGGGTTGACCGGCGTCAGGTAGGCGATGGAAGTGTCGTCGGCGTTGGCTAGGCGGCGATGGTGAGGTGAGAGAGAGGTTTGGGGGTTCGCTGTTGTGGCCGGTCATGGTAGTCACGGTGTGGCTAGGCTGCACAGGTTCGATGATGTGGCCGGCCATCGTGGTCGCCGGTGTCAGCTAGGCGGTAGAGGTGTCGCCGGTGTTAGCTAGGGCGCGATGGTGCCAGATCTGGCGAGCTATTGCCGGGAGTTGCCGCATGCGGCTTTCTCCCTTGGTGGTGGCTTGAAAATACGATGTTGTGCAACTGTTATTGCAGCGTATACAAGTAGTTTTTGCATGAGACACTTTGTCTTCATCTAACTCTCTTCTACATCGACCCTAAACTGTTGTCGGGAGATGTCAGGCCCGGCTTTCTCCCACGGCTACGCCTTGGCTAACCGGCTTTTAAATGGACGAGACTCTGGGTTTCTGATTTTTTATGGATTTTAAATGCATATGGTTGTTTGTTTAGATCTTTGTATCTTGATTTTCATGTTTCTGAATGGTTTTGCTTCTAAAGCTTATAGATCTTGATACAATTGCTCTTTTAACTTTGGTGTTGTGTTGATTATCATGTTCTCGGTTCTAGTGTGTAGCTTGGTTGATGATGTCAAGCTTCTGCTCAAATGAGACTGATTTGTGTCTATTATCTGATGGTGGTAACTTTTGCCCCTAATTTGCCTATGGTTGTTGATGATGTTTATAATAGTTGGTATAAACATGAAAAAGATGTTGTTACTTTCATATGATTCTCGGTGGTGTAGAGTGTGATGTCGGGTTGATGATGATGGGCATTAGCTCATCTAAGACATAAATCATGATGTTTTGCAACAGGTCGGTAGGCTTCATGTCAATGATGTTGATTTTATGCTCATCTGAGACGCATCTAAAAGTGTATTTTGATGCAGTTTTCTGTTGAGATTGCGAACTGTTTTCGATTTGTTATTGGTGGCTGGTTGTCTGTGCAAGATGGGTTTTTTCTGGGTAACGTTGAGGTATTTGCGATGTAGCTTATCGTTGTATGTTACTGTTATTTCCATGTTGCTATTAACATGTACTATATTAAATCCGCACAAGGCATGATGATATAAAAAAAAGACATCGTTGTTTAGCGTGGCAACCACTACAACAATTTAGCTCTGTCCCGACGACATCTATAGCGACGACATATGTCGCTGATATAGATTGGTCTATAGCGACGACATGTCGTCGCTATATAGTAAAGGGATTTTTGACTGGTCAAAATCTATACCGACGACTTGTCGTCAGTATAGAGTTGGCGGGCTACTAAATAATACGCGGGATTTATGAAAATACCTATGCCGACGACATGTCGTCGCGACAGGTGAAGTTATTTAATTTTTATTTTTTTATATCTCGACTTACAGATTCAAAAAAATTATTAAAATCCACTTTTCCCGACGACATGTCGTCGGGATAGATAAAAAATATAAAAAAAATAATTTTTCTGTTCCGACGACATGTCGTCGGTACAAGATTTTTTAATTTTTTTAATTTTGACTCTAGAGGGACGACTTTTTTTACTCTATAGGGACGACATGTCGTCGCTATAGAGTGCAGACCCCTTAAATCGCATTTCAGACCTTCTGCCCCTTTTTTCACCTCAAAAAACCCAATTTTTCTCCCGATTTTCATCTCGGTTTATATGCGTATTTGGTATCAAATTGAAGTGTTTGAAGGTAAGAATGATGTTATTTTACTATAATGAAGTTATATAATCTTGTTTTTATAAGTTTTATCTAAATTTTTATGTTTTAGGTGAGATTAAAGTTTAAAGCTTGAAATTAAAGGATTTGAAGATTTGAAGGTATGAAATTCATTTAAAGCTTATGATTTAAGTGTTGTTTAGTGAATATGTTTGTGATTAGGTTTGTATGGTTGTAAAAGTGTATATATATGTTAGTGTATGTAAGTTTGATGGTAGATTAGGTTATGCACACCAAGTGTTTGATGAAATGCCACTATATATATTTTCATGATTTTAAGTTGTATGTATTTTTATATGTGTTAATTTATATGTATAGTTTGATGTATTTAGTTGTTTATGTATATGTTTATATGTATGTAATTATGTAAATTTTGTATGTGAATGTTTGTATGTTTATGTTTATATGTTTGTTCATTAGTATATTATATGTTGTTTTTTGTAATTGTGTATGTAAGTATGTGTATACTTGTATGTTTTTTGTATACTTGTAAGTGTGTATGTAAGTATGTTGTATACTTGTATGTAAGTATTTGTATTTTTGTAATTGTGTATGTAGGTATGTTGTATATTTGAATGTTGTATACTTGTATACTTGTAAGTGATTATGTATTGTGATTATGCTTGTATGTATGTATATGTAAGTGTATATGACTTTAATGTTAGTACATCTTTGTGTATATGTTAATTGATAAAGTTGTATTTTCATGTTTTATAACACCATAGATATGACTTTAATGTTAGTACATCTTTGTGTAGTGATGATTCCAATTGAAAGTATGTTTATTAATTTGTTTAGGTTTATTGTTTATGTTTATTATTATATATTACAACATAATTATTTTTGTATGTGTTTATTGTTAATGTTTATTATCTTTGCATAGGTATATTGTTAATGTTTATTGTCTATTTTTGTTGAAGCATGTCAACATATATTGCTCGAGGACATGGTGGGGATGGCGGGGATCTACCTCCGCATGGGGATCCAAATAGGATCCCAACAGGTTGCGAGTCTTGTAAGTTATATGTTAAAGTTAAAAAATACATATTTATATTGAACATAATCTATGTTTCCTAACTTTTCAATTGCATATATTAATGTAGCACAACCCGCGAGAAAAAGAAGATCAAAAGGAAAAAACATTAAATTATTTAAAAAATTTGAGCAAAACAAAGGCCAACCACTACCAATCGAAGTTGAAAGCAAGGGGGGCCAATATAAGTTTGTTGGAGAAAACAGCTCGGATTTTATAAGGTTAATCTCTAATGAGATTAGTAAGGTTGTTCCTTTCCATTATCCCAGTTGGCAAGCTGTTCCGATGAATTTAAGAGAGCCATATATCCCACACTTTTTGTAAGTATACAATGTTGTGTTTTTATCGTATTTAATTATATAAGTATTACATGTTTTCTAATTACATGTTTTGCAGGAATATTTTGACCTTGCTAGATGGAGGGAATCCGAACAGTGGGAAGGCGTAAGGCTCGGAATCAATACTGAGTGTCAAAGAGCCTATAAAGATCGAAAACAAGATCTAAAATCTCATTTGATGATGTGGGTGGTTATGATGACGTGGAAACAGCGTTAACTTGTCCTCCTGAGGGAACTGACCCGCAAGCATGGGCTCGGGTGATTAATGAGTTGTTCTTAGATCCTGCTTATAGGAGCCGATCTGAGGCAAACAAATTAAACAGAGGTAAACAACGCTATCCGAGTTTCCATGGGAGCCAATCATATGCACAGAAGAGACATATGGAGGTAAAAGTATAATTGTTATTATAAAAATAAGTATTAACTGTCGGAAGATGCATTTCTTAGAATTTTATTATTCACAGGGGAGTGGACCGATTGATCTCTTTCAGAAGATGCATTTCAGAGAAGGCACGGGATGGGTGAATGCAACTGCAGAATTGGACTGCGTAAGTTTAAGTGTGTTTGGGTCAAAATAACCCATTTGAACTAACTTTTGTGTGATTCTAGTATGTTTAAGTGTGTTTGGGCCAGAATGACCCGTTTGAACTAGCTTTTGATTGATTCTAGTATGCTTAAATGTGTTTGGGTGAAAATGACCCATTTGAACTAACTCTTGTGTGATTCTAGTATGTTTAAGTGTGTTTGGTTCAAAATGACCCGTTTGAACTAACTTTTGATTGATTCTAGTATGCTTAAATGTGTTTGGGTGAAAATGACCTGTTTGAACTAACTCTTGTGTGATTCTAGTATGTTTAAGTGTGTGTGCGCCAAAATGACTCATTTGAACTAACTTTTGATTGATTCTAATATGTTTAAGTGTGTTTGGGTCAAAATGACCCATTTGAACTAACTTTTGTGTGATTCTAGTATGTTTAATGTGTTTGGGTCAAAATGACCCGTTTGAACTAGCTTTTGATTGATTCTAGTATGCTTAATGTGTTTGGGTGAAAATGACCCATTGAACTAACTCTTATGTGATTCTAGTATGTTTAAGTGTGTGTGCGCCAAAATGACTCATTTGAACTAACTTTTGATTAATTCTAATATGTTTAAGTGTGTTTGGGTCAAAATGACCCATTTGAACTAACTTTTGTGTGATTCTAGAATGTTAAGTGTGTTTGGGTCAAAATGACCCGTTTGAACTAGCTTTTGATTGATTCTAGTATGCTTAAATGTGTTTGGGTGAAAATGACCCATTTGAACTAACTCTTGTGTGATTCTAGTATGTTTAAGTGTGTGTGCGCCAAAATAACTCATTTAAACTAACTTTTGATTGATTCTAATATGTTTAAGTGTGTTTGGGTCAAAATGACCCATTTGAACTAACTTTTGTGTGATTCTAGTATGTTTAAGTGTGTTTGGGTCAAAATGACCTGTTGAACAAATATTCAATATGTTTAATGCAGGAAAGAATTCAAGAGGAGTATGTGAGATCCTCTAGCGAGACCGGTGGAGACTCATCTGCTGTTGATGAGATTCAATGCATTGAGCGTGCCTTAGGTCAAAGGCGAGGACATATACGAGGTGTTGGTCGCGTGGTGAGACATCCCACCCCTGATTTTTGTAGCTCGCAACCTCCTCCAACACAACATTTGCATGATGAAATTACAGAACAAAATCAAAATCAAAAAACTATACAAACAACAACAACAACAAATCAAACAACAACAACAACAACAAATACAAGAAATGCAACGATTACTTCAAGAGCAGATGGAAATGATGCGTTACTGGCAGCAGCAACGACCACCTGGTGGTCATTAGCGTTTGTATTTTGTTAGATTTTGTTGAACTTTAAACTAATTGTATGAATTATCTGTTTGTTAAACTTATATTTGAAGTTGTATGAATTATTAGTTTGTTAAACTTGCATTGGATTTTTCTTGATTATATGTTGTTAAATTTTTTAAAAAATAAGGTTCTGCATAAAATAAAAAAAATAAAAAAAATAAAAAAATGAGATCAATAGCGACGACATGTCGTCGCTATAGAGTATTTTCCTTTTTTTAAAAAAAATTAAAAAACACCTACAGCGACGACATATCGTCGCTATAGGTATTTTCTTTTTTTTAAAAAAAATAAAAAACACTATAGCGACGACATGTCGTCGCTATTGATCTCATTTATTATTTATTTTTTATTTTTTTATTCGATAAAATCAGAAACCACGACACCTATAGGAACGATTTGTCGTTCCTATAGAAAAACTTATGCCGACGACCTCTATCCCGACGACATATCAGCCTATTACAACTAACTTTTGCGCACTAACTCTATAGCGACGACATGTCGTCGCTATAGGTCAAAATTAGCTATAGCGACGACATGTCGTTGCTATAAGATGACATATTTTCGTTGCTATAGACCCACTTTCTTGTAGTGAACGCTTTTGATTTGCAGCCATAACGCTTCACGTATTCTGAGCCTTCGGTAACTATTGAACGATATGTTTTCGTCATGGGATGTTGTTGCCCTAGGCGTTAAGAACACGCGCAACGCGCGAGTTGGATTCCTCTAGTTAGGAATACACGTGAAAGGAGAGGTGTGAGGGGGTGTGGGGTGTGTGAAGAGACAAGAAAGATGTGTCATGCTCATGTGCATGCATGAGAGGGGGGGTTGGTTGTTAGTCGAATTATATAATGAGTCAAAACATGTTCTGGGTCAAATGGGTAATTCTAAAAGACATCGAATGATATCGGGTTAAAATGGTTTGGATCAAATTGAGTAGACACGCTATAGTGTCTCTTTATATAGGCATTACAGTTCGTTGTTTCCATCTACAACTAAATTCTTTTTTAATTTATAAGGGTTTTCTGTTTATACTTTGCTTGTTTTCGTTTACTTTTCTTTTTTGTTTGATGATGTTAAATCCTGATTCTTAACTCTAAATGTTAACTTTAAACCTTAAAGTTGATTGTAACTTATTGTTTACTTTATGAAAAGTGCTAATAGTGATTGTTTGACTTTTATAAGATAAAAGATCAGAAGAATACGGAAAAGAAGAGAAAAAAACCTTGATACAATATGCTTTATTTACACTACATAAAGTAAAACAATCACATGATATGTTTCTTAACCAATTAGTTTATGAAGTTTGTATAAATAATATATTGACCATTGAATGAAAGGAATAAAATAACAAGATAATAATCAGATTTTAATATTGTTTCAATATAACGATTCATATTTTTCTAACAAATATTTGTTAAGTTTCAATATTAACTTCACAGGTAAGCATATTGGGTGTAAGTAATATTGAGGAACCAAAAACAAATTCGTTAGTCACTGGTGGTCAAAGCTAAGAATATTTACTTTTGCAATACCATGAAGAAGCGTATATAACAAAAAGAATGAATATTATTTACAACTATGCGTATTACAAAGCAAAAATAGTTTATTTACACCAATATTAAGGCAAATTAAGAGATAAAAAGGTGACACGTCTAAAAATATATTGACAACATTATAAGTATATTTAACATTCCAATTTTTTGTTAAATAATAAAAGAAGTAAAATACTAGTAATTATTAAAAGAATATATGTTTAGATTTGCGTGAAAGAAAATAAACAAACTAATCCGAAAATAAATAAGAGAGAAATCAAACTAAAAAAAGAAAGTATAAGTTTATTTACTATAATATTAGGTCTAACCAAAACATGAAATGGTGACATACCAAAAGTATATCTAACAATACTATTATCAAAGTTAGCACTTCAAATCTTTTCTTAAATAATAAAAGAATTAAAACACTGGTAATTATATTAACTTTATATGGTTAGATGTACGTGAAGAACAAAAAAAAGGAAGGGAAAAAGCGAAAAAATAATAAACCCAAAAAATATCTTGAAAAGGTGGAATTAAAAAAAAAAAATAAGAGTATACATATAAAAGAAAAAGTAAAATGAAACTAAAAAATAAAAAAATAAAACTATAAAAAAAAGAAAGTAAAAAAGAATAATTTCACTATTCATGTAAACAATTTTGCATAATATTTAGGCGATGGTGAAGGGTATACGTTCATAGTGGCAACTTCTAAAGCAGGAGATGACGACTTGAAAAGTCGATGATGATTATAAAATAAAGTGTGTCGATGGTGTAAGTCTACCAATAGTGTCTAATTTTATTTGCAATTGACCATCCAACCTTTTAGATTACGGGTCAGTTCCGCTCTATACGTGTGACAATATTATCCTATAAATTTATGATGAAATGAACAGTATTTTTTATTGTTGTTTCTGATATTTTACAGTGGTAACATCCTCAAGTGCCTTCTACTTCCTTTTTGTTTTCTTTTCTTTCTCAGTTCATTCTTGGTTTGTGTTGTAAAACCACCGCACACAGAATTGGAGAGAGAGGGAAAGAATTTGAGAAGTAAACGATAGGACGAAGGGGGTGTCCGGTCGCAACTGCATCCACTTTTGTTAAAATGGGTACTTTACTAAAATTTAAATTATAAAACATACAGACAAATCTCTAGATGCCTTTTAATATTTAATAGAATGTGTGAGATCCGATGCATGGGGTCTCTCGAGTTTGATTTGTTGGCTCAGATTATTTTTGAACTAAAAATAAAATATATATAAAAAGAAAGAAAATTTGAAGATGTTAAATATTAGGCAAATTTACAAAAATAAACATTTTCCTAAATTCAGTTACCAAATTAATCATTGATTTTTTCAAATACAAAATTAAACAATTGATTTTGACCCTCGCCAAAGAAGAAGAAAACTCATGAAACCTCATCCATGTGGCAAAAATTTTCTCGTCCACGTGTAATTTACATTTTATTAATATACAAGCATATTTAACGATGGACATGAGAAACGAGACGAGGGATTTGACCCTCTTCTAGCCAAATCAGAGAGGGATTTGACACTTCCTCGCGAACTCGGCGAGGACACTATACCCGAGACGAGGGACACAGGAATCTAGGCGAGGGATTTAACCCCTCCCCGCCAACTCAACGAGGGATTTGACACTTTACTCGCAACCCAACGAGGACGCTATACCCTAGGCGAGGAACACGAGACACGAGGCGAGAGGATTTGATGCCCTACTCGCCTGTTATAAAAAAAAATATTAAGTTTATTATGAGTATTTAATTTCTTTTTGAAACCTAGTGCTGTAGGTCGAAATTTTGTATAACTGGATACAATTAGAAAAAGTGTTTAAAGTTTTAATTTTTGTTTTTATAAAACCCACTGTAGGTCAAAATTTCTTTGGATGAAAATGGATGATTTGGATTTAACTTGGAAAAGTATTAATGGACTTTTTTTTAAGTCTACTACTCTTCGAATTTTTTGTTTTTGAAATATTAAGTCTTCAAAATTTTATTAAAAATTATTAGTTGTTAATCCAAGTCAATTGAATTTAAGAAAGAAAAAAATAAAATAAGATGTACATTAGCATTTAACCAGTTAAATAGGTAAAATATATAAGATTAGCATATTACAAACAAGTTAAGTGATTAAACAAAATTTTTTAAGTCATTTAATTGAAACAGATATGAAAAATGATTATATTTCTATAAAGTTTTCCCTTTAAAAAATAATAAATGAAAAGGAATAATAAAACTAACAATTTTTTAATTTTTGGTAATTATTTTTAAAAAATTTTGTATTTAAAAAAAAATGAAAATTTTGAGCGAGTAGTGACATTTTGATAATTATGGGCAAGGGAAACCCATGATTCATTGCCCAGTCAGTGAGGATGGGACACGTCAGCGAGGAACCCCTGAAATTTCGCCACGTCGATGAGGAATTCCCTCGTCCAATCACCTTTTCAGCGAGGATTTATGGATTTTTCTCGCCCACGTGGGAGAAATAAACACGTGGCTAGTTTTTATTGATTGTTTTTTTTGTAAATTTTATTTTTCAATGGTTGTATTGGTAATTTAAATTGGTCAAATGTTTATTTGATAATTTTCCCTAAATATTACCTATTATTTTCAGTATGGATATACTATTATTTAAAATAGTAATTAGTTGAAAAATAAGTAAATATGTTTAATAAATTAAAAAAATAGCATGAAGATGGTAAAGTTATGAATAGACATATCATCATCAAGTTTTTAAGTTAGGATCTAAAGCAAAATGATCGTATTGCAGGTCTAAACAGATGAGATCATAAATATTACAAAACCTAAAACTATATTTTTAAACAAAATTTGAAAAATGCTCTATGTTTTGCTTATTGTTATAGTTTTGAAAATGTAATTGTGTACGTTCTTTGAAGTTATATATCATCTTTGAGTTATATTTATTTTGGTTATTGATTGTATTATATACAGATGTGCGTCTATATATATGATCGTATTATATATATGTATATGGGATGGTTAAAATAAAAAGTCCAATTGCCTAAAGAGCCTAAGAATCAATGTAGACCATTGAATTTTTAATCTAACACTAATGAAATGCTAAGATTCTAGTGAAAAGAAAAAAAAAAGTGAATGGGTATATTTGGAATAGAAATATTTGTTGACTTTTTTTTTTTTCAAATTTCATCGTATTTTAAACGTTAATAACTTTTTCATATAATGTTATTCTTTGAAAAAATTACATCATAAAATCAAGCATTTTTTCTCTTTAATTTGAGTATAGTATTGCTATATTTTTTCTAGAAAAAAAAATTACACTGTGCAAAATTGTGTTGTTTTATACGAAATTGTGTTGTTTTCCTTAAAACATCACATGTAATGAATAAAACAACACATAATTTGCAATAAAAAAACATCACATTTATGTGATGAAATACCAGAATATTATAAAACAATACTACTAAAAATACACTTCTTACGATTAAATAAAGTAAAAACAGCACAAAAACATAAAACATCATAATATATTATAATTAGTTTAAATAACTAACTAACACAACAAAACATTAAAGATAATACAACAAATAAACACACGTCAAAACAATACAATGCACAAACACATCAAAACAACACAGTAAACAAACATATCAAAACAAAACAGCAATATAAAATGTATTAAAAAGTTAAACAGTTTCATATTAGTAATTAATGTTTTTAATCATTTTATTGGTGTTAATACAACAATAAGTTGTACACAAGCTAATGTAAATATTAAGTTAGTTGGATATGTAAATATTAATTTGTTCAATGTACCTATGTGAAGAAGTGGTAGATTTATAACTATATATAGCATTCTTTTAAACTTTTTAGGCAAATTAATTTTTTTTTGAAGGACCTTTATGTATGTGCATATATTGATGATGTGTATGTATGAATGTATATATAGACATGTCACATGTGTGTGGCTTTGTGATCTAGTTGATCGTAATATTTTTTTTATATTTCTTCCTCCCATATTATTATTCTTCATGTTATGTCTTACGTTGTCGTACATTAGATATGATTATCTCATACATTAAATAACGCATACATGTTGGTATAGAAGTTGGCAAGTTGCTTAGCTCTCGCATAGTTAGTTGTTTTAAGGTCACTTCTCACATGGTTGTAGCCTGTTGGTAGTATTTTCTAAGGTCCTCCCACTTTTAAAAATGTAAACACATGGAGCAACTTGTGTCCGATACAACTTGCCTTCGGTTCTCAAGGCCGGCTCAATATTTTTGGGGCCCTCGTCTCTATATTCTTAAATACTTGAGCCTCGAACCGACGACATAAACAAAATCGTTTATAATTTATATAAAAACAACTTTACCAGAAAACAACTTAGTTAACTTAAACAAAATCAATTGCAAAAAAGCATATTAAATAATAAACAAACAAAAACGATTAAAGTAAAGAGAAAAATCAATTGCAAATATAAATTAGAATCAAAAGAGACTACAGTAACTTAAATTAGCAAAAGAATGGTACTAGATTCAAACAATAGGGCATAAATCAAAATCAGACAATAATAGTTAGTAGATTAGGTAATTAATTGCAAAGAGAATTTAGAATTGACCTACAAGAACCGTCAACAATAAACAGTCAATGGACTTTTGATGAACCAAGTTTCATAAATCAAACTCGATGAATCAAGTTTTGTAATTGACCTCGATAAACCTCAATCATTTTCTTATCATTTATCTAATAAACATATATATTGATTGGAATATCATATATATTTTGAGCTTAGAATATTATTAAAAATAGTTTTTTTCTTTTTACTTTTAGAGGCTTTTAAAATTTGAGGACCAAGGAGTTATTTAGTTGTTTATACTATAAAAAACCCCTACTAGTTCAATTGGTTGCCCTTGATTCGTGTAATAATAAGTGAAATTGGACAGGTGACCCAGATAGGTCTAACCGTTGGTCCGATCTAATTTTAATAACATTGTTTTCTGCGTTTGAATCCTCAAAGAGCTTGTTTATAATACTCTATAATTATTTTAATATACTAAAAGCATTAGAAATAATAACAAACTAAAAATATTTTTAATTCTTATCAGTTATCATGTCTATTATAATAATTGCATACCTTTGTTTTTTTAAACGAACCTTTGGTCTTGTTTTAAATTATTACTGTAGCAAATCATGATTCCATTAAATACATGCATACAAGGGAGTCATGGTTTGATTTGAAACCTTCCAAACCGTTCTCGACAGATGCATGTACGAGGCAAGGTGATGAATTATGAGGGAGTGCAGTTGGCGGCATCATTAACAGAGGCAGAGCCAGTGTTAACGAAGAGTTTCCAATCACAAATATATCATTTCACTCGATATAAACTATAAAGTTTTTCTTATTAATCATTTAATATTTAAACTTAACAAGTATAATCATTTACTGACAATCACATACTCTTCGCTTTAATATTAAAATATCCACACTTATGCGTTGCAAGATTTGTGAACCTACAAATCTTTTGCTTAAAGGTATACCAGTTTACCTCAAGATGTTTTTTAAGACACTTAGAACGTATATAATAGAATAAACACAAATGATTAGTATACATTATTAATTAACGTAAACTCAAATTAATTTAACTTTTTTAGATTGATAAATAGAACACATATATTCCTACTCTTAACTAATCTAAGACGCATGTTAGTTTATTAAGGTTTTTCCTACCAACATATAAAATTTATATTTATAATATTAAATATTCATATTAAATAAATAATAAAAAGAAACCAAAGCAAGCTTCGTCGATTCTCCGATTACCCCCTACCCCCAAATCCCAAACTCCGAGATACGAGATCTCTGCACCAACTTAATCGTTTCTCCGACGTATCAGGTTTCTATGAAATCTTAATTCACTATTCCAACATTAAACGTGATTAAACATCTTTGTTTTACTTATCTAATCACTAATGGATATTGCCAATTCACACATACGATGCTAGTAACATGAATGATCGGCGTATTCATCATCACATATGAACACGAACAACAATCAAATCATGCAATTTATTCATCAACATCATCGTAAAAAAGTTGCAGAATCGGAATATGAGAGGAACAAACCTGGATGAATCCGATTAGAGGCGGTTGAATCCGTTGGAGAATTTCATTACAGGCACGTATGATTGAGATGTTGATCGGAATTGGAATAAAAGAATGTGATGGAGTTGCATATATATCATGTGAGAGGAAGGAACGGTGGAATGATATTTCACCTCCACCACCACAAGACAAAAAGTTAGATTTCTATAAGGTATACGTATATCTTGATGGTCCACAATTAAATCATCCATTTCCCTCGTTTTATTTGATAGAAAACAAAGATTTATTTCTTTTTCTTTCTTTAACATAAAGCGAGAATAATCTCGAAAGAGTGGGGTACACAAGACAATTAAAAACGGGAAGGTCTTGGTTTGAGTCTCATTCGATTAGTTTGAGTTCTTTAAGAACATAACAGAAGAAACAGAGCACATGATTGAAGAAAGAAAGCACCTAACAAAAGAGAAAGAAATGGTCTGAATTGAATCAGAGGGTTTTCTCAATTGTGGGTTTTCTCATGAGGGGTTGGGTGCGATCCCGACTGAGAAATATATAAGTGGGTCTGACTAGAATAAAACTTATTTTTCGAAACAGAGTTGTACATTTGTCGTTCAAAAAATTATCTCGAAAGGAGAAATAGAACGACTAGATGTACAAGTAGAAGGCCACGATGTTATAAACATATATTATTATGAGTATCAACATTTAAAATAAATTAGGATTATTCCATAATTTTTTTTCTATTACATATACCTCAATGTATTGCATTGTTTTATATTGTCACACCCTATTGGCCAGACTGACTGTGACTAATTGATATCAACACAATGCAGCGAAATAATAAATATTACTTATATAAATTTAAGTCCAGAGATCTATCGCTTACGTGGCATCCCTTCCAATTTAAATAAACTGATTAAACATGTCTAAACCCAAATACATATTTCTAATAAATTGTCGTCAATGATAATAAACAGATAGGGCAGTGACTAATCTACAAAGGTCCAACTAGGTCGGCTTCTATCCATGATACTGTTCCAATTATTCTTCCCCTGAAATACACAACCAAAATACATCAACATAATGTTTGTGAGCTCATAAGTTTAAGACACATGACATATCAAAATTTAAAATAAATTAACATTAATATTGATGCACTAAAGAATGTATCACAATCAAACCTGGACCCTGGTGACCTTTCCAAGTGCTAGAACATCCCCTAACACATACCCCTTATTGTTATGGGCTTAAGCGTGCCCCGCTAAGCACGGTTAATTTGCATTCATTTCTGACACAACAATTATTGAATCTCAATGGAGGGGTTTCATGTCCTAAGGGCCCATTGTGTGCGAGGGATTCCCCAAATAGTACTATCCACAAATCACGCGACTTGCAATGGAGTTAATGATTATGCTAACGTTCGAGGACAAGAGCAGTAACTACTGAACCATAAAATGGTTTTCTAGAATATGTATTCCACCCAAAATAAAATAAGTAAAAATGGGGTTATGAGACTTACTGATCTGATTGTTGATAAAAAACAAGTTAATATATCGGTCTTAGCTACCTTTATTGCCTGAGGATAAGTAAGGTCATCTCCACAGGGAATATGTGAAAGTGTTAAAATACGACTAGATTAACTTAAAGACACGAACTTTTAATTAAAGATTGGAACTTTGGATAAAGTTAAGAACACAATTTCAAAAAGCAACAAACTTTGTAACAAATTTATTTAAATAATGAAAAACAATCACTTTCTGGTTTT
This sequence comes from Flaveria sonorensis, assembly GCA_025506505.1. Taxonomy (NCBI): domain Eukaryota; kingdom Viridiplantae; phylum Streptophyta; class Magnoliopsida; order Asterales; family Asteraceae; genus Flaveria; species Flaveria sonorensis. Next base: position 46,194,702 of record CM046437.1, on the reverse strand, counting down.
TAATTCCACAAGATCAACAATTGGTGTGTTTAACCTAGGGTTTGTAAGAAATAATACTTCAAGATCTTAGCTTTTGATTAAAGTGACAATAAAGGAACAAGCTTTTAAGACTCGTTCATTCACATTGCTACCAATTTACCTATATCAAATGTGAACTTTCTTAATGAGCTCACGATGTAAGGAAATTAAAAAATGATAATCAAGCAAACAATCTTATTTATAAGAAAACTTTTTAAATCAACGAAACATAATGTTTTGTTCAATAATTCAATGTTCAATACAAAAACCTAATCAAAGCATATCAGTGTTCACTTGACAAGAATCGTACTCCCGAAAGTAATCAAGAAAGAACTAGCCACTCTTGGTCTTCATTGAATCTTCAATCTTGTTTGATGATGATTGAAGATGAATTGGGATGAATGTGACGACTTGGAATCACAAAAAATTAGCTTAGAATATTCAATTTTAATATATGGTAAGTTCCCTTTCGAATTAGGTTTAGAAAAGTTTAAATATCTTGAAGATCCAAAAAAAATCCGAAAGTTGGTTGGTGACCGGCGTATGATATGCCAACCTGGGAGTATCATACGCCCCCTTCAGTCTTCCTACACCCAACTTGGTTGGGTTTTGATTAGTTTGGGTTGTTATATTATAAGTTCAGATTGCAATGTTCTTATAAGTATGATTTGGTTCTAAAACAGTAAGGTTCATGTTGGCAAATTGGTCCTCGACTATGTTAAATTGACATTTTTAACCTTGAAGTTTGGAATTTTGCACTTAAATTATTAATGATAGCTTTTACTGTTTTAAGAAGGTAGCTACTAGAATATATTGATATATTTGTTATTTGACCACCTTTAATAGTTTTAAGAATATATTTTTGAAGTTGGCGTTTTATGTCGGTAAGATAGGAATTTCTTTCTTAAAGTTATTATGTGGTCTAAATAATGTTTGTATTATAATGATAATTTATTTGAGTATTCTTTAGCCTCTGGAATAATAGTTTATGATCATAGGTTCGGTGAGCTGGTTATTATATTTTTAAACGCGTATCGGATCGCGTTTCGGGTGCGTTATGTGGTGTATTTTTAAGTCCATTGATTTATTAATTTTTAGTTTACTTTAAGTTTTTGAGTTATAATTTACTAAAAAAATACCAAATTCGTTAATTTAAAGATTTTTATATAACTTTTTATTATTTACCTTTTTAGTAGGTCATTAACTATTTTATATTAATGGTATTTTTTGTATAAATTACTAGAAAACTCTATAATTGTTAAATTTGGTTTTAAATTATTATTATTATTATTAGTCCATTATCTACTGGAATTCAAGTCTTAAGTTTTTTTATGGTTTTAATTTTAACGTTTGTGGTTCAGTTTTTCGGGTTTTTTGGTTTGGGTTGAATTTGGTCTTAATTTGATAATATATTACTTTAAAATACTTATAAATATTTTTAGATTCTGTAGTTTTCATGGCTTTGCCTTAAGAGCTTGTTTTATTATTTTTTTTCCATTTTGGCATGAATAACATTTATATTTGTTTGCTAGGCAAATAAATTCTAAAAATTGTGTGACTTAATTTATAGGAATTTATTAATATTATAAGACTATAAGAATTTTTTATTTTAGTATTTACGTGTTTTTGATAATTTTGTTATATTAACCAGTTAGTTCCGTTAAGTGTCCGTTAAGTCTCGGATTTGGTTACTAAGCATTTAAGCTAAACTTTCCCTTCCCATATACTTTTATAATATAAATAACTTCTAAATAACCCCATGATTTAGTAACTTAGGTCCCCTTATTATTTTCAAGTTTTTTATTATATTTAAAGTGTGAAATGCATATGCATAAATCATGAAACTTTAAATTTAACTTAATATACACATTATTAACTTATAGAAATATTTAGATTATAATTTTAAACTTGGTTAGTATATTTTCATATTTTCGTGAAAACCGGTTTTTCGGGTGAGCTAAAACTGTGCTTGTAATCAAAGAGGGTTTTGAAAAAACGTATATATATTTATTTATAAAAATGAATTGTTTTAAGGTTTTAAAATAATTTGAGGGTGTCATGGGGTCGGTTGCGTCACTAACGTGACGATACGCGATATTCGCGTGGTTCGGGTTGTGACGGTTTACCTAATGCAGAGAGTGAATGGATGGATGTTGAGGGTTTTTGTAGGTTCTTGAAATGGCATGGAGGAGCTGATCGAAAGGGATGGATTAGTTTAGCTTCTAGAAAGAGAGATATAAAGAATGAAAACTTGAAATAGTGAATGTATGACCTTGTAATATTACCTTGGCTCAAATGGTGGTGACAATAAAATGTGGATCGACTAAAACTTCCAAGGGGCCTTAAAATTTTGTTTCTTGAGTGAAATAGATTAATAAGGTGAGTAGAGGAGAGTGGAGAGTGTTTAAGAGGATTTAGAGGGTGTGTCGTAGTGGAATGAGAGGTGAGGGTGGTGAGGGTGGTTTGGGTGGTGGTATCGACTGAGAGAGGGGAGAGAGGTGGGGTTGGAATTCCAAATTCTTGGTTAACTCATGATTTGGCTAGGCTTGAAAGCATTGGGGGTTGGGTGGTGACTTGACTAGACCATGCTTTTATAAAGTGTTTATTTTTA
>CM046437.1:46092422-46191973 GCA_025506505.1 Flaveria sonorensis | reverse complement strand
CGGAAGCTCTTCAGACATAATACTTTGGAAGATCTTTGACATAGTTGCGAAAGAGTAGTTTGTATTCGGAAGACTTCTTCAACTTGTACACAAAATTGTCTAAGTGTTGTTTTGGTTGCACCAGCCTCATATGATCCAACAATCTCTCTACTCCTCCCCTGCTTAAGGAGAGATGAGTAATCTGTTTCTCCATCTAGCCACATCATCCACATTAATGAGGTGGATCTCCCTGAACCTGTTAGGAGGTCCATACTTCAGCAAGTGACTAATCATTAAGACCTTAACCATAGCAACCCAGTCCATTGACACTTCACTGAAGCTGTCATGGTGCAGGGGAAATCAGCAGCCAAGAACAAAGTGTTGGTGATAAGGAAGAAGACTAAGGTTCTATTCTCTTATCCCCTCATGATTGTTCGATGAGGATGAGGGGAATATGAGACTAAAGTACAAAAGCTGACTCAAACCTGCACCTATTTAGTCTCCAAGGTTAGTCACTGGGAATCTCAGGTGACTACCCTGCAAAAGAGGGTCCATGATCAGCAACTTGAGATTTCTGATCTCAAGGAAAAACTAGTTGGGAGACCTTTAAGAAGGACTCAATCAGGACACAAGAACCTGTGGACGTGATAGACTCCAGCTCACCTATGCAAGAGGGTGATGCTACCAAAAGGGGGAGAAAGTCCAAGCAATCACAGAACCTGGGAGTTCTTCACAGAGTATGGACATTGTGGATTCACCAACCTCACTTGAAATTGTCCATACTCAGCAACCTCTTCAAGTCCATATTGATGTGGACTCACTTATTCAAAGTCTGTTTGAGAAGGGTATTCCAAAAGCTATGTCTACCCCCCCTATGATGCCGAGAATGAAATACTTGGGTGGAGGTATGATGCTGACAGGAGAGCTCTGATTTTGCATAGACATTAGGGGCAGTAAGGGGTTTCAATTTTTAGACCCTGAAGTACTATGATAGTCTTCCTATAGTCCACATGCCACTTGCCAATCCTAGTCAAAGCAGGCAAGCTAACAGACTGGCTGAGAGGATTCAAGATAGGATTGTTAAGAATTCAGGCAAAGAAGAAGACAAATGCTAACAGGCAATGTCATTAGTCAACTGGATGTTGAGGTGGACCCTAAGATTAGCTTCGAAGGGGAAATCTTGACTGAAGGCCTAGTGATAGACCCTGTGAAACTTGTTACAAGAACTGCTTCAATATCATCAACCCTCAGTGAGGCATCAGCTGGTGAAGGTGCTTCACAACCTCTCTCTGGCCAGAGCTTAACTGCTGAACCAAGCAATGAAGGCCAAATCTCTCTCCACCCTGAGTCACCAAGCTTGTGAGTGACTGAGGAGATTGAGGAGGAGGAGAGAGAGAGGAAGATAAATCTAAGAGAAGAGAGTTCAAGGGGGTCTCCAGGTTTCATGAAAGCTTCTATCAAGGCTGCCCCCAAGCCAAATACTCAGGATGATGAGTTGAGGGCAGCCAGAGATTAAACTACTTGGGGACCAGGAACTACAACATAGATGAACTAATCTCTTTTCCCTTAGAGGAACTCAATGAACTGGCAGACACAAAGCTGTTAAAAGAGAGGAAGGAGGCAGAGGATGCAAAATTACTCTTAAAGATTAAGGAAGAAAGAAGACAGAAAAGGCTCTACAAGCATGATCCTACCCTCTTCCCAGTTCAGGAAAGCCCTGAGAAAGATATGGCAACTGAACAACCTTAGGTAGACAAGGAAGCTAACAGACAAAACATAATTAGCTACCTGAGTGCCCAGGTCTCTATCAGGCATCTACTCTTCTTCTCTTATCATATGAGTATGTTGAATTCGAGTATCTTAAGCAGTTGGAGCAACATGTTATCATAGAACAAAATGCTGCTAAGAGAAAAATGAAGGAAGAAGCTGCAAAGTCAAGAGCTATCATCCAAAAGAGTCAAAAGAAGTCTGCTGATAGGCAGAGGATGATGAGCTTCTTGAAGCCGTATGGATTCTCCGGAAAGGAGGCTTGGTTTAATGTCTCTATCCACAATGGATGAGCACATTAGAGTGATCAAGTAGAAGATTAAAAAAGGAGAGCTTGTTGACTTGCATTCTCCACTAAGTCAAGCTCCACCTGAAGTTGAGGTAAAGGTTGACCCCCTGAGATAACACAACCTGAACCTAGAGCTGCATCTCAGCCAACTTCATCTTCTAACCCACAACAGGGTCCAAATGCCTCCCTTCTAAACTTGTGAGGGAAGAGGACCTAAGTGAGAAAGACACAACAAATCAACCTGGTGCTGAAGGCCAGTCTTCTTAGTTAAAGACTTTAAAGAGGAGGAAAAGGATGGCCATGAAGAGTGTTTCTAAGAAGAAGTCTAAGGCATCCACCTCTACACCTCAGGATGAGTCAGAGCATCCTGAGGTAGTGCAAGAAGAGGCTGCTCAACCAACTCCAACTCAAGTAGAGCCTCTTGCAACTGGAAGACCCTCCTGTCCTGGGCATTGCTACTAATCTAGACAGGTGGTATGTCATCAGAGATCAAAGGGGTCAAGATGTCTATTTCTGGCAAGACATGCTTGATCTTCCTCTGCATGATCTCCATGACATGAGAAGGTATTATGAGAGTCTGAGGGATACTGATCAGTTGATGAAAAAAGGAATGGTCTTGATCCTGATGAGGATTGTCAATATCTAAGTATACTTTATGTTTTGGTAGCATCAACCTAGGGGGAGTTTGTAAGGTTATACTTGAAAGACTGATGCAACCAAAGTAACCAAAGCAACCAAGAGCTTTCAGCATGCGTATTATGCAGAGTAGAAGTTACTTCGAAAGTTTTACACTTCTCAAAGGAAATTATTCTAAGTGTAAAATCTTCCGAAGCCAAAGACCAAATCTTCCAAAGCCAAAGATGAAGTCTTCCGAGGCTAATAAAGTGAAGACTGATTTCTTCCGAAGACAGAGAAGACATGCTTTCTCTGATCTACTTTTGTATAAAGCTGACCCACTTTCCGTTGCAACTCTGAAGACTCACCAACTTGCATTAGTTGGTGAAAATGTCCATGCTTTTGCAACTGTAGATAGAGTATGGTTTAGAGTCTGTAACTTTCTACGTTGTACCTTTTATCCTTTTTGTAATATATTAGGATATGAGCTATGCCATGTCATAGTCACTTGTCAAAAGACAATCTTCCTTTTGACTTTATATTGATATTGTTATCTAGATTAGTGTTTCCAGCTGGCCTTCAAAGTATGACCGGCTATAGGATGTAGTATAAAGTATCTCAAGTTCTTGTATTTCTTTTTATGCTTTGTAACACTTGTAAAAGAACTTGAAAGCAATATACAACTTCTTGAAAACCATACTCATCCTATTCTTATTCTTAGTTCTGTCTTATTGTTTACTTGTGTTTTTAGTATCATTCATATAAACCTGGTTTCCTATTTCATTTGTTAAGTGTTCTAACAGTCTCCTCATTGTGGGACTGATTGTATTGACCATCCCTTTAACCGGTCATGCAGTATGGAATCGAAACAATATCGATGTCAATAATACTTTTGTATAAAATACTGTTTAGAATGATGAGGATTAAGAAATAAAATCTTCCTATAAAAGAAAAATAATTGGCCAAAATAAAAGACACAAATGTAGTAGAGTTAAAATTCTCTAATGAAATAGAAAGTTATTTGATTTGTTATCCGTATAGCTAAATTGTAAAATATGTTAGATGTAAACAATGTCTTTTGTGCAAAAAATTATGTAAAATAATAAAAGAAAATCAAAGCAAATTTGTGGTACAAGGATTTTCGCAAAGTCTATAACAGATTATTAGGAGAAATATTCTCTAGTGGTGGATACAATGTTATTACAACATCTCATTAGTCTATAGTCCTAAGAGAGAATTGATATGTGTCTTACGGATATTATGACTTACATGATAATGAAATTTACATGAAATCCATTTGTCCAAATCATGTAACGTAAGTTCTCGAAAACATTACGATTGTTGTATATAAATATGGATCCAAATGTATATATTAATTAGTTGAATATAACTGAAACTCCATTTGAGTTTCCTAAGATAATTGAATGGTTAAAAGGTGCGTCAAAATAAGAGACTTTGTTAAAATTAAGTTTTGTCTATGTGAAAGAAATTATACATGATGATTGATAATTATGATATAAGCTATGGAATGATTCAATATGGATAATGGAAATACAATGATAAGCAATCAATTTATACATATGATATAGAAATTGATATGCTAAATGAAAATTTTATGTCATAACTTCTAAAGGGTGCATGCACATACATATATCTCGTCAAGATGAAAAGAATTTAATAACGGATTGTAAATTCTTGGAGCCATAAGGTTGAGAAATACATAAAGTCAAATCGAATGCATTATAATCGACTCATTGCTTATTTCAGAAAATATAGATAGGAGGAATTGGTTCAATTGTCTTTATTAAAATACCAACACCATGGTTACAATTATTATAAGATATGTTGCTGCATTTGATCTCACGAAGAAATCCAAAGTTCAAATATTAAAGAACAAATTTGGAACAAAAGATGATATTACTTTATGTCTCACTCGACATATGAAGTATTTTACGCATCAATCAATTTATCAAAAATATGTTGAAACATTAAAATATTCCAGTTATCATCTATGTACTATAAAGATTGTACAATTATTGTCTTCAATCATCTCTTATAAAATGTATGAAATTATATATTATGTTAGCAATTAGTATATTATGATATGAGTTAGGTAGTGTCTAGCAAGTGAATACTAAAATGAGATAGAACTAGTATTTGAATACCATTTAGGTATGAAATATATGAGATTATACTTTATTAACCAATTAAAACAAGTTTGATAGTCTTTTGATGAAGGGAACGTAATACAACAAGATCATGGATCTTGTGGTATTTATTTACAAGACAAGACATTTCAAGTCTTGCATGAAAATAATACATCATTGCTCTGCACAAAAAGTTATACATTGAAAGATTAAGCAGTGAATTGTTAACTACAAAAGTCTTAGATGAATTTTCACTGATCAAAATCCATCACTTAAAAGATGAATAAATGAGGGGAAGTATAATTCACGTTGCATTTTTTCCCTTCACTAAGTTTTGTCCACTGTGATTTCTTGGTAAGGTTTTTAATATAAGCCAACACAACTTATCAAGAAGTATATTAGGGAGAGATACATGCTGCATTTTTTTTCTTAGCTATGGTTTTATGACATTGGTTTTAGTACAAAGTTTTTATCAAGGCAACACCTACAAACATATCAAATCAATAACCAATGCTGAGTGTTATAAATAATATTTAATATGGTTATCTATTAGCATTTTGTAACTTCAAAGGGGTCATTAACTTGACAATTGTATTTTTATAATGTTATGGCCTAATAAATAGTAACTTGTACTTTGTATTTTTCTCTCAAAGTGAATATTGTTCTCTTCTCTCATTCTCTCGATGATCTTACATTCTATAATCATTTGTTCTTATATCTATGTAATTTATAAATTAGTTGCTATTAAGTCCTTGTTTCACAATAGTACAATACAACTATCTTTGGTAAACGAATACAATTATCGCTATAATTGTGTTGTAATTTTCGTTCGTAAATGGACGTGGCTGCCCTCACTTATAAAACTAGTAACGTAAAAGTGATGTGTTTTCATTTATTTGTATCCGTATTAGACAAGGGACTTATTATTGGTTCAACATCCCCAGTTAACATGTCAGTGGTGTAAGATTTTGTTTAGCGGATATAATCGATTATCATTTGTACATATCAAAATTCGAAAAAACTAAAAACACGCTACGAGATTTGATCATGTTCATTAATTACAATTGAATGCCAAATGTCTGGATAATCAAGTTTAATAAACAATTGCTACTTTAACTACTTAACTATACTTGGCAAAACCATTCCTCAGGTCCTCGAACTATTACAAACAACGAGTATGATCTTTAAGACATCCTTTACATATTAAGAGAACCTCACATGTCTTAGAAAAACACAATGTTATAGAGGCTACTGTTGCAGCTACTCCATATGTGACTTCTATTGTGGCTATTGATGTGGTGGCTACCAAATGCTCTTTTCTCTATGGAGGGAGAATTAAAGACGATGGTCTAGAATATTTCGCTGCAATACACATGGAAACAACCTAAGGTTTGGTGAGAGGCCTCTAGGATGGTGAATCTCGGTCATGCTCTACGTACCATACGCTGACATGAAAACGATCTAAGTTGAGAGCGAGGTATGTGGCGTAGGCACCATAAGTGATCCATCCTCAGCCTTCCTACTTACTGTGGTAGAAAAGTAATTGGCCATAACCAGGTGCACCTCATGTATTTTGTATAGCTAAAAACAGATCTTATAAGATAGAATTTGAATGATGTGACTGAGTCGCAACTCTTGTTGGGTCAGGCGTGACTATACAAATCGTATAGACCCATACTACTCGTATGAATCTTTTCGAGCAGCGAAGGCTTGTATCATATAAGGGTAAGCCGAGCACTCCTAGATTTATCAGCAAATCACAATGTGTCATCTCATTTGAACCCTCTGCCACCCTCAACTATCCTAGAGGTTTGGGGTGGGGGGCACTCCTTTCCAACCCACAAATTTTTATATTAAAAATAAAATATATATTTAAAACATTAAAAATAGATCATTAATTAAACAATTTACATAATTAATATTTAAAACATTATTACACGTGTAAGTTTTTTAGAACAACCCGGTGGAACCTTCTTGAATATTCAAATCGATGCCTATATTCTCGACTATTTATAAAAATAGTTCACAAGACACGTGAACCTTTCTCTAAACATCTTGACCTTTGAATGAAATAATCGTTCATTAGGACTTTGTGAACCGCTTCACGATCACATGCCACAAAAGTTTGCCACATCCTTACCTTTGCCTACTGTGGCATGCATTTTGAGAAGAAAGTCAAGGCTGTAAGATTCAAAATCAGAGCTAGATGAATAAAAAGGTTAGGTTAATATATGTTATTCATAGAGTTAAATTTAAAAAATATTATTAATTTTGTAAATGGATAACAACTATAAAGCCATTGTACGATGGTCTGAAAATGCGGGTAAACAAGCAGGTTCAAGAATTCCAGCTAGGGGTGTTCATCGGTTTGGTTTGTTTTGTTTTGAATTTTCTTTTACGTTAACCGAAAACCGAACTGGAGCTAATTGAACTGAAGTCAACCAAATTATATATGGTTTGATTTCGGTTAAAACCGAACAAACGGAATTTACCCTTTATTTCTTTGTTTCAAATCTTAAGAATAACTCTCCATGTATATTTTTTAAAATACATATCAAATAATTAAACTTTAAAAAATATTAAAAATTTTGTTTCCTAAAAGTATAAGTAGCCGACGTAAAATTTTTAAGAGTTGAGATTCGAGACAAAATCTTTATTCTTGGGGTTGGGGTAGCATTTATAGAGTTTGATTGTTTAACTCAAATAAAACCATTTTAGAAAGTTAAACTTTAGGTAGCTAAACTTACGATTAAATAAAATATATATAAATTATAACATATTAAATTCGCTTAACCGAACAAACTCAACAAACCAAACTAAAAAAATTACATATACCTAAAAACCGAACCAGAAACCGAATTGACAATTCGATTCCGGTTAGGAACCGAACCGGAAACTGAATTGACAATTCGATTCCGGTTAGGGACCGAAACGAGAACCTAACTCATAATTCAGTTCAACTTTTCTGGTTATGAATGTCCATCTGTTTTCGGTTTTCAGTTTTTTTACACCCCTAATTCAAGCTGCAACTCTCTAGCTCTATCCGCGGTACGCGAGGAACCAAGGCCGACTCAATATTTCTGATGGCCTAAGGCCAAGCAAAAATTTTGAGGCCCTTGTCTATATATTATTCTTAATAATTTGAGACTCAGACCGATAACATACACAACATTTTTATAGTATGACAGAATACAACTTAATTAACTAAAACAAAATCAATTTGAAAAAATAGATTAAATAATAAATAAGCAACAATAGACTAAAGTAAAGAAAACAAGCAATTGCAAAAAAGAGATTAAAATCAAAGAATTTAAGATTAATGAACATAAAAGAACTCTCGACAATGAACAGTCGATGAACCAAGTTTTGTAAGTTGACGTTGATGAAATAAGCTTAGTCAGTCGATCTCGATAACCTTGATTCATTTTTTCTCATTTATCTTAAAAATCGAAATATTAATTAAATTGTCACATGCATTTTCAACTAAAAATATTGATAAAAGTAGTTTTTCTTCTCCATTTTGTAGACACTTAAAATTTAGGAGCCTAAAACGATCGTTTTTACTGCAAAGAAAACCCGAACCCTCGCACCCTACCCGAAGGGCGCCCCGAGTAAGCTAACTACCCATCACACAAACCTTAACTTTTAGCGAAATTATTATATGCACGTATATACATCCAATCACAATGATCACGTGGTTGAAAATTAAATAGAATTATATTTTGACACTGCGGACCCCAGTTGCATTTGTTTGGTTTCATGATGTCTGCTGGCTGCTACTTCAACTTCACCTACCTCTCTCACCAAACAGCCTCACAAAATCATTCATCTACCTTTTCTTCAACTAATCATTACATTCTTTATATCTTCTTGAATCAAGAAAAGCTGAAAAAGGTACTCCTACAGAAATTCAATGCATATTCTTGTTCCTTTCATAGCAAATGTATCACTTAAACAATGATTCAATGTATATTGCTGTTCTTTGATGTAATAATTCTTTTTTGCCACTTCTTTTGCAGAAATTGAATTGGGTATCTGTTGTTTTGATCTTTAAGGCTTAAATATTGGTTAACAATGGCGGTTGCTGGTGCATTGAGTTGTGGAATTGGTGGTGTTATAGGTGAAACAAAGGCAGTTAGAAGGCATTTGATTACCCAATTACCTGTACAAAAGCTTGATGTAAATCGAATTGGAATTCGAAATAGGCGGCTGAGATTCAATAGTGTAATTAGGGGTTGTGGGTTGATTAGTGATCAAGAGGCTTTGGATTATGATCTGGGTGGTTCTAATTTGGAAGAGAGGTTAGCTGAAACACGAGATAGGCTCATAAATGGTTCCATTGATGAACAAATGTAAGAATTTTGATTATTTCATCATCTCTTTGATTGCTGTTTGATGTTATGTACTTATGTGAGTAATGTGAAATGTGTAGTCCTGATTTGTGTTTGATTATGTTTGTTTTTGTTAGTGAATCAGTGGGAAGTTCAAAAGTTGTTTTGCGGTCTCCAAGCGTGCAAACTGAGCTTGTGTTGCTTGCACTGCCAGCCATTGCAGGCCAAGCTATTGAACCTTTGGCACAACTTATGGAAACCGCTTATATTGGTAGACTAGGTAAGCATAGTTCAAACGAGTCGTGTACATACTTTTTGTTCGCATATCAGATTTTTTCTCATCAATACTGGCTTATATCAATGTGATACAGGACACCATATCGTGTATACGTTCAAGTATGTATTATTATTTGCATATAGATTATAGAGTGAAAGTAATTAGTGTTTAGGCAAGTAAAAGTATATATAAGTGAGTAAAAGTAGTTATGCAACCAAAGATTCGCTATCTCATGGCTATATGCTTGAAATTGTTCTAAAGTGACCATAGAAGCATAACACATTCAGAAAAATTGCTGCTTTTGTGATCTTCTTTAAATATTATGCCTGAGATTGATGCAATCGTGTGTAGGACCAGTGATTGAAACATGTATTCTGCCTATATTTGTAAGAAAAATGTATATCCTTCATAAGTTGCGTACTTTTGTAAGGCATCTCCATGTGTTTTGATTCATAAGTAGTAACTTGTATACTCTGTTCTGATATAAGGTGCTTTGGAGTTGGCATCAGCCGGTGTGTCTATATCAATTTTCAATATAGTATCAAAGGTTTTCAACATTCCCTGCTTAGTGTTGCAACTTCATTTGTGGCTGAAGACTTAGCTAAGCATGCAAAAGCGACTTGGATTCAGGTATACCTTTAAGTTACACCAACAGAATGGGAAAAAATAGATAAAAGTGACACGCGAACACTTTAATCTATTATGCCCAATCTTATAGAAGTATATACGCGCATATTAATACACTAAACATACTGGAATAATCCCATACCCTTGCAGAGGAAAGAAGGCAATTACCTTCAGTCTCTACCGCATTAGTTTTATCTGTTGGAATTGGTATACTTGAGGGGACAGCATTATACTTTGGAGCTGGAACCTTTCTTAATTTAATGGGAATTTCATCAGTAAGTATACTGAAGTCATATATATTTACACAATTGATATGATTCATCAGGAGTTAATAAAAATTACCATTTCATACATAATACATCGATCAGGCTTCTTCGATGCGCATCCCTGCTCAACGCTTTCTTCAACTTAGAGCACTTGGTGCTCCTGCTGTTGTGCTTTCCTTGGCTATTCAAGGTGTCTTCCGTGGATTCAAGGATACAAAGACGCCTGTATTTTGTCTAGGCAAGTGTTGTTACTTGTTAGTCATTACATCACACGTCAGTTTGGACGCGCATTTTAAATGTTTCTAAATGTTTGGATAAACAGATTCTGCTTCTGATTATGTTGGGGTCAAATAGTTAACTATTATCTAGTTTCAACAATAAGCACACATCCAAACAACCTGTTACTTATTGGTTATCAAAATGGCTTACTCATGCATATAATGAAATGTACAGGAGTTGGAAATCTGGCTGCGGTGTTCTTTTTTCCTGTTCTCATGTATGTTTTTGGATTGGGTGTCACTGGTGCTGCCATCTCCACCGTTGCATCACAGTACGTATTTTGGGTCTAACTGTGAACATTGAACAGGCTAAACTAGGTTAGAGAACTACAAAAAATACATAGACACTAATCACAGTAATATATGTGATTTTTAAATGATTCAGATATATCGTGACATTTGCCATGATATGGTACCTTAATAAGAAGACTGTGCTGAAACTACCAAAAATGAAGGATTTACATTTCGGAGGTTATCTGAAATCCGGTATGTGTTTCTTAATCATAGTATCTGTTAATAAACAGAAGTAGTTAAAATGGTTTAAGATATTTGACCATTGACGGTTCCTATTCAGGCGGTTTTCTGCTAGGGAGAACTCTAGCTGCGGTTGCAACAGTAACATTAAGTACATCAATGGCTGCACGCCAAGGGCCTATTTCCATGGCTGCACATCAAATATGCTTGCAAGTATGGTTATCTTCATCTCTCCTTGCAGACGCCCAAGCATCTGCTGGTCAGGTAAATCACATACAAACTAGAAATATAGATTTTTTTTTTTTTTTTTGTAAGAATAATGTTTTTTTAAGTGTTTGTAAAAACGAGCGGTTTTCATTTCTGATTTGTATTTCTGTTGAGTCTGCGGTTTCACTAAGAATCTGTCATATGAAATTGTGGATTCAGTAGAAGTACAAATCAGACAAAAAAATGTCACCCAGTGTTACAAATACTTTTTCAAAAAGCGCTATTTTAACAAAAACTTCCATAAGAATGAAAATCTGAAATAGTAGACTAGCATAATAACCACTATCACTATTACCATTTTGAGGTAGATGTCATAAGATACATGTAATTGTGCAGGCTCTGATTGCAAGTTCTTTCTCAAAACGCAACTACAGCAGAGTTAAAGAGATCACATTTTACGCTTTAAAGGTTTGGATTATGTTCACTACTTTTCTTTTGACTTTGAAACATATCATTTGCATTTGTTTATTATCTTGTGTTGCAGACTGGATTAATAACTGGGGTAAGCTTAGCCATCATATTGGGGTTGTCTTTTGGTACCTTAGCCAAATTGTTTACCAATGATGCACAAGTTCTAGCCATTGTTAGATCTGGCGTACTGGTATGTACTTTATACTCATACTATGAAATTTGCTATTGCTAGAGGTTTAAGTTTTGATCCATTTACTAATGAATTGGTCAAATCGTTTTATGTTTTATCCCTAACGGGTCAATGGGTAAAAACAAAAAACTTGCTAAAAAGAAAACAGTTGCAAAGTCACCCAATGTTTATAAATCCTCCTAAGTCGTTGTCTTTGAAATAATATCTTATTACTATTAGGATAATCTGTGATTTGTAATAATATTTGGCATGCTTCTTGTTCATAGAAGCAGGATAAAAAGTTTCGGGTCAACCTGACCTACAAATAACCTGTTTTGGACTATTACTTAACCTGCTTATCTGCCATATCTAACTCCACTAATATTATTTAACAGTTTGTCAGCGCAAGTCAACCAATTACCGCTCTTGCTTATATTTATGATGGCCTTCATTATGGAGTTTCAGATTTTTCATTTGCAGCATGCTCGATGGTGATGTCCTTCTATATTTTCTAAAATAAGTTACTTCAAAAGATGATTATCACAACTAACTGTTAATGGTATGTAGATGTTGGTGGGAGCAATGTCCTCTGTGTTTCTACTCTATGCTCCTTCAGTTATTGGTCTTGCGGGTGTTTGGGCGGGCTTAACATTGTTCATGGGGATGCGTGCTGCTGCAGGATATATGAGGTAAATCTAAAACAATGTTTCATGCTCCCTTAATGACACCAAAATGAGATCTATGTTGTTGACTGTTCTTGTTTTGCAGGTTAGCTGAGAAAAATGGTCCATGGTGGTTCTTGCAGGAGATCCCTAAACCCAAGGTTAGTTTTCATGACATGAAAAATCTTTTCTATGACTATTGATAGCTTACATCATTGTTTCGGCCATAATATGTTTGCAGATTGCTGTTACACAGAAAACTTGATGGTGGCATAGCTCAACCTACAAAAACTAGCAGTTGAGTACTGTACCAAAAACTTCACATTAGGATGGCCTCGACGACTATTGGAACAAACTATGACGTTCGTCTTGGTGTTTGTCGCTAGAAGTCCCAAGAGGGTGAAGATATAACAACAGCCATCCTGATGCCACTTTTGATAATGTGGGGCAGCTTTATTTGCTACCTTTCCTAGATATCTAATGAAGGTCAGCTTGTAAGAAACTTATTTTCTATGATATTTACAAGTATGTATAGTCTGATGATGTTTCAATATGCTGAATTTGATATTATCTTGTTATATGTCCACAATCACTCATTATTGCTTATTTGTTTTGTGTGTAAATATTGTATGATATGGCGTTCATTTTGCCATGTGTGGGTAATCGTTTAGTTGCAAAAGCTATGCGCCCTATTCGTTTGGGCCCAGATTTCACAAAAAGAAAACTCATGAACAGAAGAAGATTTACTGCTTAACGACTTTAGCTGCATTTTCATTTCATCCACAAACTTACATATGAAGACAAAGAAACAAAGACTTGCAAACTTACTTCTCCTACAAAATAGACATAGTGATTAGTGACCCATGATTTCGACTCCACTAAAACACAAACCACCTAGATACAGCAAACAAACTGCTACTTTGACCCACCCGTTCAAACCCATGACTGACTTGGCCCGCGTACTCTTCAAGATTAACCTACATTCACCCCTCTTAATCTTGATGATTCTCGGCCTGTTTAACTTGCTACTTGGTGTTTTAATTCTTGCTTTTTTTGCTTCACTTGCTGCTTCCAATCAACCTTTATGGTTGATCAAGCTTTTTGCTAAACTTGCGTGCTTCTTTGCTTGATCAGAGATTGATTTTTTTGCCACTTGAACTACAAAGGTTCGATCTTGCTACTTCCTCTTGCGACTTGCTACAAAACACATATTAACGAAAGCATCAAATAGATATAGATAAACTTTGTATTTGTCATTCAATTATTTAAATTGTTGTACTTATACTTTTCCTAGTTGTTAGCTTAAGGTTAGCTAGTTAGTTCAATAGTTTGTTAGTCTATTTATTGTAATCATCTTCAATTTAATGAATTATTCAAAGTTCATATCAACCTTGTTATCACACAGGGCTTGAATCTTGCTTTTGCTATACGAATCACACACGTCTTATTTCTTGCCATCTTTTGATACTTGCACAATTTCTTGCTTGTTCTTTTTATTTGATCAAGGTCCAACTTGCTCACTTGCTTCAATAATTTTCTCCCAAGGCTTGTTATAAAAGAATTAACGTGCTTGGTTGCTAGCTTTTTTCCTTTAATTTTAATTGATCTATGTGCTTGCTTGCTATATTAATTCTCTATCCTGCATGTGTGCCTGGCTCCTCTTGAAGAACTCTTAAAAACCACAGAGCCCAAGCTCAAACTCATTGGGGGTATTAGCAGACCTAGGGTTTACCATGTAAGTGGGTTCCCTCAGTTACAAGAAAAAAACGAAAAAAAAAAAAAAAAGTTAATTTCTGTTTTACTTCTTGTGGTTTGATTATTTTAATGGTTTTACTCCAATAGTTTAAAAATAACCAAAACCTTCCCTAAAGTCACTATTTTTCTCCAGATTGCTCCCGGCCCCTAACTCCGTTTAATTCTCACGTTAAATGGGACCCTAGTGCCCCTCACATGAGGGACAATTATGTCTTTTTGTTGTTGGTCCCTTTTAAAGGGAAAATTAAACAGAGTTAGGAACAGTGAGCAAGTTGGAGAAAAAGTACTGATTTCAGTGAGGGTTTTGACTATTTTAAATTATTGGAACAAAACCGTTAAAGTGATCAAATCACAGGAAGCAAAACAAAAATTAACTTAAGAAAAAAATTGTTGCTTCATGCCTAGATTCACAGAAAGAAAACTCACTAACAGAAGAAGATTTACTTCTTGACAACTTGCTTCTATGTATTTTCATTTATCCTCAGTTACATATAAAAACAAGTATCCATGAGGTTTTGACGAAAATAACAGTTTCAGTACAATATTTCATTTATTACACTGACACAGTTCAATAGTTTTAACATTAATTTCAATTAAACCCAAACCACTAAGACCAATAAAAAAACAAATTAAACAACACACCCACTTTCTCCTCCTCCTCCCCCCCCCCTCTCTCTCATCTCAATAACCACCAGCCACCACCTCCAGCCCTTCTTTCCGGCGCCATATATGTAGCTTCTCCGACCACCACTCCCGCGTCCACCCCCAAACCACCGCCTCTCCCACTCCATTCCATCCCTAAACTAGATCTATTCTTATAGATCTCATAGATCGTATGAAATTGAAAAAAATACTAAACTATTGGTCTGTCAATGTAATAAATAAATTATTAGACTGCATCAAACCCCAACGACTAAAATAATAATTTACTCTAAAAACAAAGAAATAAAATGCTACTTTGACCCATTCAAACCCAGATTTGACCCATACATATCAACATTAACCTACACGCGGATAACTTGTTGGGTACTATGCTTATAATATTAGATACAAACGATCACACTCACCCGACACTTGTTTAAACTATTTGAAATTATGAACATAACTTTGTTTATAACACTATCATGTATTTGTACATACAATTGTATCTTTTGGGTTTGAATTTTATGTTTGAATCACGTAAAAGCCGGAATCAACAAAAAAAACACTTGTACATGGAATACAAATATTGGTGTACAGGTTATACATTCAGCTCAAGATATGCTACCGAGAGCTTTTGCTTTCTCCCTGAGCAAAAACTTTTGCACCTTTCCTGTCGACGTCCTCGGCAAGTCCTCAAAAACGACGGTTTTAGGAGCCATATAATGCGGCATACGATCGCGACAATAGTCGATGATATCCTGACCGTCTACACTAAAACCATCTTTCAGTTTAACAAACGCGCAGGGCGTTTGACCCCAGTGGTTGTCAGGTCGCGCCACCACTGCGACCTCAAGAACTGCTGGGTGACTATAAATCACAGTTTCGACCTCGACTGTGCTTATGTTTTCGCCTCCAGATATAATAATATCCTTCGACCGGTCCTTAATCTCTATATACCCGTCCGGATGTTTAACCGCCAAATCACCACTCCGAAACCCCCGCCCGAAAAGGCTTCTTCGGTAGCTTTCGTATCCTTCAAGTACCCGCTCATAACCGTGTTTCCCCCGAAACATAACCTCCCCATCACCTTCCCATCACACTCGACAATCTCCATAGTGATCGGAT
This sequence comes from Flaveria sonorensis, assembly GCA_025506505.1. Taxonomy (NCBI): domain Eukaryota; kingdom Viridiplantae; phylum Streptophyta; class Magnoliopsida; order Asterales; family Asteraceae; genus Flaveria; species Flaveria sonorensis. The sequence continues at coordinate 46,175,892 of CM046437.1, read as the reverse complement.
CCTTCACGTCCACAGCTTCCAACCCGAGATGTCTCACTCCTTGTCGCGTCTTAAGCTTCAGCTGTTCTTCAACGGGCAACGAGTCCCATTCAGGTTTCCAAACACACAGCGTCCCCGGCCCATACGTCTCCGTTAGACCATACAAATGCGACACACCAAACCCTAGCTCCTCCATCTTCGAAAGGATCAACGGAGGGGGCGGCGCACCGCCCGTCATGATCTCGACTCTGTGCGGGAGCGGTTTCCGCTCAGTCACCGGACAATTCACAATCATGTTTAGCACAGTGGGAGCACCTCCCATATGCGTCACCTTATGAACATCAATGCTATCAATATATCCTTAGGATCACATTTCCTTATGCATACGTTAGTCCCACCAATAGCAGCTAGCCCCCACGTGAGGCACCAACCATTACAATGAAACATAGGCACAGACCACAAGTACGTAGTTCTCGCACCCATGCCATGCATGAAAACAGTAGCGATGGAGTTGAGATACGCACCACGGTGGCTATAAACCACCCCTTTCGGCCTCGACGTCGTGCCGGAAGTGTAGTTTAAGCTGATCGGATCCCATTCATCGGTCGGTCGGACGACGGAGAAACTACTAACACCGCCGTCTATGAGGGTTTCATAATGGTGGGTGTTGGTGGTTAGATCGGACGGTGGGGGTATGCCGTCGTCGGAGATGATGACGATGATGGGGGCCTTTGTGTGTGTGGGTTTGAGGAGATTGATTGCAGCTAAAGCTGTTTGGAGAAATTGGTGGTCTACGAAGAGGAATTTGGTTTCGGAGTGGGTTAGAAGTGTGGCTAACATGTTGGAGTCGTGACGGGTGTTGAGAGTGCAGACGATGGCTCCGGCCATCGGAACGGCGAAGTGGAGCTCTTGCATCGCCGGTACGTTTGGTGCTAGTGTGGCTACCTGCGTTCACAACTAATATTATTAGGAAAAATTCTGAAAATGTCTAGTTGATTAATTTTTTTTTCTTAAAATGTCTGTTTGACCATTTTATCCCTCAAATTGTCCCCACCTTAACACGGACTTACGGAAGTACGAACGACTGTAAGTTCATTCGGACGAACTTACGAAGGTTCAAATGACCCTAAGTTCATTCGGAGGAACTTACGAAAGCTTGGACAATTGTAAGTTTGTCCGGAATAATGGAAACATACCCTTCATAACGACCCTATTTAAACACATGTTTCATTCAAGCCGTTCATCTTGGGTTCGGACGACTCTGTTCTATGGTCAGAGACAACTATGATGGATGGGAGCGTTTTTAAGAATTACTTGGTCAAAGTAATATTTTAAAAAAAAAAATATGAGGAAAAAAACATTCAGTATTTTTCTCATATTATTATATGTCGATGTTTACTGTAGATAAAAACAGTAGATGAAAACAGGAAAAAGAGTTCAACTTTGACACTGTATGATGATAAATACAGATTGATATATAGATTTAATATTTTCAGTCAAAATGTTAATGAGATTTTATAATAATATATTTAGTGTAACTCGATTATATTAAATTTTTTGTTAACTAAATAAAATAAAAGAAATAAAATAAGTGGTTGTTACTTGTTAGGCTATAAGTCAAAAGAAGGCAGCCGTAAGATATGTTAGATCAAAGCCAACTAACAAGAGTAAAAATACAATGCGTATTATCCTTCGTGACAATAAATTATACTTTTTCTATTATAAAACACATACTCGCCAGTCACACGTTGAAACTATAACAACTAGCGAATATATAATTAATTGCCAACTCGATGGTTATCGTATTATAAATATCATAGAAAAAGTTTTGACCGAAATAAGTCTCAGCAATAAAATTTTAAAACTTTTAAGATCATATTTTAATAAATAACTATGTTTCTTAAAAATTTTACTATTATGGATTAACTTCTTTTTATTTAAAAAACATCGTCCCAATCTTGTGAAATAAAATTAATAAACGAATTTTATTTTAAAAATACGTGATATAAATAAAATATATAATAGAATTACTATTTAATTAATGTTTATTTAAGACTAACTTAAAGTTAGAGGTGAGCTAATAATACAAAAATCATTCACTTAATAATAACGAAGTTTTATAATTTGTACGTTAAGTTAACTGTTTTTGAAAAAATATATTTTCAAATAGCAACTAAAACTTATATATGTTATATTTAAGTAACTTTATTTAGATATCATTTTAAAATCTATAAAGATTCTACAAGATTAGAGGAGGTTTCAATGAAATGGGATAGATATAAGACATAAAAAAAAGGAAGAAGAAGAAGAAAAAAATTAAACAAACTAATGTTGTAGTGGGATTTTTATGGGTGGTTGATGTCAATATTTACAAGATTAGAACATCTAACCAAGGTTGAGAGTTATTTAGGTGATTTAGTGAAACAATTTGATTTTGAACACATTAGTAATAAAGACACAAGAAGCTTAACAGTGTTGTGTGAAGTTGTAAAAAACAAGTAATATTGTCAATGTAATAAAGTACACAAATTTTAGAGGTTTGCATATCCCTTTAAACTTATAAAAACATGCTTACAAATCATTACACATTCAAAACTATGCAATTTTTCAGAGGAAAATAAGAATATATACAAATCCCCCGAAATTAAGGGCATATTTTCATTTTCTTAACTAAAAACGATTATGACCATATAATTTAATAAAATTCCAGATTCTGCTTATCCATCAATCATTAACGCTTTCATACTTCGTAGAAAGTAAACATGATATCACAAAACTTTTAAGAAAAACCCAATCCAAACTCACAAAGTATATCCCAGTATCCATAAAAATGCGAGCGAAAACTCCCAAAATCCATAACTTCCATTAGGCGGAGGATGGTAGGAGATGGGGAGTTTATTTCGTTAGTTTAAATTTTTGACCGATAGTATAAACTTTTATGTAAATATTGAGTTCACCTCAAAAAAAATAATAATAATTTAGCCACGCTCCGAGTGTTCAAGCTACGTCACTGCCGTTAGAGAACTTACAACATCACCACGAGAAATCCCCAATTGCGTTAGGGCAGAGGCCAGCTTCACGCACCTTCGATGCGTTTCTTCTTCCAAGTATACTTAATCGATCTGTAAATCACCGATGTCCGATCTCTGTAAACATCAGCCGCTCTCTCCAGAAAGCTGATCGGGACAGAGGAACGAAGTTCGCGGAGCACCGCACGAGTCCTTCCACCGATCGCCATGATTCCCGATGCAAATCATCGGAAGGCTGAGGTAATTTCGACACTTGAGAGTATTGAAGCCACTGTTGATGATGATGATGAGTTCGATTTGAACGAAAGTGATTCGATGTGGCTGTGCGGAGGAGCAAGGGTTTGACTTGTGGAAGATTGCGTTCATGGTGGTGGTGGGGACGACTGATGAGGGAGCTCTGGTTAAGTCGATGGGGTTGAGGTTGAATATGAGTGAGTCGATTGATAGCTCTATTTATAGGCCAAGTTAATATTCCTTACTTCGAGTAACCGAAAGGATCCGATGGGACGGTGACTCGTTAATAATTTTATTGGTGGTTAATTTTTTTCTTTTTGAGTAATGTAATAGAGGGAATAATTTGATGACAAATGATAGTATTATTTTACTCGAGTGATTATGGATTTAAATTCTATAATGTAAATATTAATAGTTACTTTTTATTAATAGTAGCAATTGCAATTAAAATAATTTATTTGTAGTATTTTATGTCGAACGTGTAGAGTTGGTAATATTAACAATTGAAGATAGTGGAGCATGTTCGTAAAAGTACGAGTTAATTACATAAATCGTTCTTGCCGTTTATTTAAAGTAACAGGTTTGGGTACTAAATGTTTTTGTAACAGATTAGGATATTATGTTTTAATTTTGTAACAAAAATAGGTATTAAGATTAACGGACGTTAAGTTTTCTGTTAAATTTAAATGAAATGACTAAAGTACCCTTGGATTTATTATTACGACAATATATATGTCTCTTTTATTAGGGACCATTTGTGTAATTACTATAACACTAAAATACACAACCCTTCCCCCATCAACATCATCGACCCACCATCACCACCATATATCCCCGTCAGCCACCATCATCACAAGCCACCACCCTCCTACCCACCAGCGTCCACCGAACACCCACAGACACCACCATTACCACCATCTACCTATAATGTGTGCAATGGTCACAAGAAGAAGGTTGTCCCTCCTGCCTACTAGCCACCACCTAACACCCACAAGCACCCAAACCTAGATTTGAACTCTAATTGAATGGTCACAAGATCTAAACCCAAACCTAGATCTAAAACAACACTGAATCATCAAACACCCACGTGTGACCACCTTCTAAACCCTAATTGAATGTCGGTGGTGGTGGGAGTCGTCGGTGGTGATCAGGCGGTAGTGATGGTGGTAGCGGCCGGTGGTCGTCGATGGTTGGTGGTGGTGGGGGTCGCCAGCGGTGGTGGGGGTTGGCGATGGTGGTGAGGGTTAGCGGTGGTGGTGGTGAGATGATGTTCAGGAGGTAGATGTTGGGTGGGGGCCGACGTTGGTGGCGGCCTGCGTTGGTGGCGGCCTGCGCTGGTGGCGGCCAGCGTTGGTGATGGCCATGGTGGTAGGTGGGTGTTTACATCTGAGTGGGGAATTAGAATTTAGATTTTAGAGTTAATTACTAGATGGTCCCTAGTATATCCAAAGAACATGTTTAGGTACTAAGACTTTTTGTAACAGGTTGGGGTACTGTGTCTTTTGTAGCGAGTTAAGATACTAGACTCATATGTTAGTTTTTTGTTAAGTTAAGTAAATGACTAAAATACCCTTTGAGGGACTACTTTTGTAATTTTATATAGTTTTTTATCCAGGATCATTACTGTAATTAAATTAACTTTAAAAAACCTAACCCCTTTCCCCCATCGGCCACAATCACCACCATCTACCCACCACCACCACCATCTACCCACCGTCACCACCACCCACGCCTCCTACCCACCAACCATCACTGAACACCCACGAAGACCGCCATCTACCCACCATCACCGCAATATCACCACCATCGCAACATCACTATAATCATCACATCATCACTATCGCGATCTCATAACAATCACTGCATCACCACCACCATCGCAACATCACCATCATCGTCGTCATCATCCCCACCTCCACCATCGTACCATCATCATCATCTCACCAAATCCCCTTTTTCTTTCCCCTGTTAACCTTTAAATTATAAAAACCCTAAAATTGGGGTGTTTGGAGGTCGTGAGGCAGCTAGGTTTAGATCTCAATCAGGGCATTGAGTGGTACATGATGGTACAGGCTGGTGCTGGGTGGTCGATTTGGGTTTAGGCTTTTATAGGGGAAAGGGAAGGGGATTTTGTAATGCCCGAAATTTTGTCACATAAAAAAAGAAAAGAAAGTATCTTGAAGAAAACTAAAAGAAGCGGATGAGGGGTGTTTTGTGTAAAAGTACACAAAAGTCAAAAAATGCATTTTATATGGGCATGGCCGCCCATATCACCCCTGCTGCTGCTGTTTCGACTAAAACAAAAGAAGAAGAAGAAGAAATCGAAGTTCTCTCGGTTCTAGAGAGAGAAAGAGTCTGTTTTTGATCTTGGTAAGTATTTCTATGCATAATTGGCTCAGTTTATGTTGGTTTTGACCATGAAACCGATTATATGTGTTTATGTGTTCTGGTGCTTGTCTTTGCTTGTTTAGGCGCTTGAACTCGTATGGAAGCAGGTTCGGTGGAGTTTTACTTGTTTGCTGTACTAGGTGAGTTCTAGACCCTGATTTCTAGTGTGTTTTAAATGTTTTGGGGCTGAAAATGTATATGTAAAAGGTTTTATAACTGTTTTAATAATACCCATATGTTGTGTATGTTTATGCTTGTGTTCTATGCTTGTTTCGTGTTGTGGTTATTTAGGAATGTTTAGCTTATGCTTAGAACAGTGCAAATACATATCTGGGTTAGTTTCCATTCTGAAAAAAAATGAATATCAAGTGGTCATGCGCCCAAACAGGGCCCATGCGCCTGAGATTTTGACTTAGAAACACCTATGTACGGGCCATGCGCCCAATCAGGGCCCATGCGCCGGGAATTTGCCTTAGAAAAACTTAAGTGAGAGTCATACGCCCCAATAGTACCCATGCACCTAAGACATTTCCTGAAAACACCAAGTGATAACTCATGTGCCCAAACAGCAATCCATGCACCCAACTAATCTGCTCAGGCCTAAGTGTGGGTTATGCGCCTGAATAGTTCCCATGCGCCCAGAGAATTTCCTAAATATACTAAGTGTTAGATGATGCGCCCAAATAGTGTCAATGCGCCTAAGTTCCTCATGCGCCTAAGTGTCGATGCGGCCGAACAGGGTTCATGCGCCTGTATAATGCTCATGCGCCTAGAACACTTAGAAATTTTCTGAAATTTTGAGAAATCAGAATTTTAGGGTTTGGCCCTGGTTTGACTTGATGCTATTATTTGATTATTTTATTTTTGTTTTGGGCTGTTCTTGTGTTTCCTATTTATTATATTATATGTGTTTACGTGATGTGATTTATCCGTATACGTAAAGATTACCATTAAAGAAAGTGGAAAGATTAATGATAATGTGAAGTGGAACATAAAGAACGTGCATGATCGTTAAAGGGTACTTAAGCTTGCACTTAGTTAACACACTTAGGAGGATCTTAAGATCACTTAACAATTCAAATAGGGAACTGTGAACTTTTACTGAAGATACAAGACAAACACAAGTAGAACAAGAACAAGAGCACAAGATAAAGTTTTTCAAGGAAGTTGTATATTTCTTCTCTAGTTCTATTACAAGTGTTGTACAAGTATATTTTGAATACAAGAACCGGAAACTACTTATACTACATCCTACAACCGTCAATATGCAAAAAGACAGTTAGAAGTGACTAATCAAGACAACAAGATCAGCCTAAAGTCAAAAGGCAGATTGTCTTTGACTAGTGACTATGACAAGTCATAGCTCACTGACTTTCCTATTACAAAAAGCCAGAAGGAACAAAAACAGAAACTTGCAGGCGAAGACCTTATCTACTTTATCATAAAGTATGGAAGTCTCACCAACTAGTGATAGCAGGTGAACTACCAGAGCATGCAGCGGAAAGTAAGTTGCTTTATGATAAAGTTGATGGAAAAGGTATATTTTCTCTCTCTTCAGAGGAAAATCAGTTTTGTCTTTAAACAGCTTCGGAAGACTTTGTCTTGAGAGCTTCGGAAGACTTCATCTGTTACCTTCGGAAGAGTTGAGTCTTTGGCTTCGGAAGACTTTACACTTAGAATATTTTCCAAGTTCAGTGTAAAGCTTCTGTAGCAGTTTCTTCTAAACTTTGGCTTCGGAAGATTTTACACTTAGCATTTTTCTTGAGTGTGTAAAACTTCTGAAGCTAGTTCACCTTTGTTCTGAAGTGCATGTTGGAAGACTTGGTTGTTTTGGTATCTTTTGGTTGCATCAGCCTCTTAACTTCAGAGGTTCCTACAAACTCCCCTAGGCTGATGCTACCAAAACAGAGAGCTTCTTCAGACTGGGATAGTCCACATGAGGATCTTCAGAATTCCTTTCTTCATCAGTAGATCTAGATTCTTCAGACTTATGAAGTACCTTCTCATGTCATAGAGATCATGCAGAGGGAGTTCAAGCATGTCACTTGTGAATAGACTGTTGTTCTCCTGATCTCTAGTGACATACCATCTGTCTGGATCTTCAGCAAAAGTCCAGGACAGAATTGTCTTCTAACAGAGAGAGGCTCTACTATGATAGGAGTTGGTTGAGAGTCCTCTTCATGCACTTACTTAGGATGTTCTGACTCATCCTGAGGTTAGGAGGAGGATGCCTTTCTTCTTTTCTTCTTTGAAGATGATCTTCTTTTGGCCATCCTCTTTTCCTCCCTTATGATTTTAACTGAAAGGGTTAATCTTCAGTACCAGGTTCTTCAGTGGATTCCCTCTTAGTTGGGATCTCCTCTCTCCCAGTTTCAAAGGAGAGGGAGGAGAATCCTGCTGTGGGTTAGAAGATGAAGTTGGCTGTTGTGCAGCTTCAGGTGCAGGTGGTGTTGTCTCTGTAGGTTCCACCTTTACCTTAACTTCAAGTTGAGCTTGACTTGATGATGAATGAAGGTCCACAAGCTCTCCCCTTTTTATCTTCTGCTTGATTACCCTTATGTGCTCATCTATTGTGGATAGAGACATGGGACCAAGCCTCCTTCCGGAGAACCCATACAGCTTCAAGAAGCTCATCATCCTCTGCCTATCTGTAGACTTTTTCTGACTTTTCTGGATGATGGCTCTTGATTTTGCAGCTTCTTCCCTTTGCCTCTTCTTTGCAGTTGCCTTTATTTCTTGGCTTGCTCTTCCAGCTGCTTATTGTATTCAAATAATATATAATCATAAGGCAAGGGAAGGAGTGCAGGTGCCTAATAGAGACCTGTGGCACTTAGGTAGTTGATCATTTTTAATCTTTCTTCTTCATCAACTACCTGAGGTTGTTCAGCAGCCACAGTCTCTGACTCAGGACTTTCTTGAACTGGGGAGAGGACAGGAATGTTCTTGTAAAGCCTTTTTCTCCTTATTTCTTCCTTGTGTTTGAGGGTCAAGGCTGCATCCTCTGCTTCCTTCCTCTCCTTTGACAATTCAATGTCAGCCAGTTCATTTAACTCCTCTAAGGGGAGAGAGATGAGTTCATCTATGTTGTAGTTCCTGGTCCCCAGATAGTTGAGCCTGGCTGCCCTTAATTCATCTTCTTGAGTGTTTGGTATAGGGGCAGCCAGAATTGCAGCTTGCATGAATCCTAGGGAACCACTTGAACTCTCTCCCCTCAGCTCTCTTCCTCTCTCTCTATCTTTTCTTCTTCAATCTCTTCAGGAGTCATCTTCCTTTTGCCTTTGTCATTGCAGATCTTGATGACTCAGTCTGAGGAGGCTTTGGCCTTCATTGCTTGATTCAGCAGTCAAGCTCTGGCCAGAGAGAGGTTGAAGCACCATCACCAGCTGGTGCCTCACTGAGGGTATGGGGTGCTGGAGGAGATCTTGTCTCAAGGTTCACAGTCTCAGCCTCTGGGCCTTCAGTCAAGGCTTTCCCTTGAAGCTAATCTTGGGGTCTACCTCAACATCCAGTTGACTATAGGCTACAACTGCTAGCCTCTGTCTATATGATGCAGTTCTCCTTTGAATTCTGCCAGCACCCAATCTTGAATTTGATTGGCTAATCTGACAGCTTGTCTATTATTGCTTGGGTTGACAAGTGCCAGATCTAACAAGTTTATACTCTCATAGAAACTCAGGGTGGAGATGTTGAGAATTTCTTGTTGACCCTGAGCTCTAGAGATCACAAGAGCTTTCCTATCACTGTCATACCCCCAACCCTAGATTAGGTTCTCAGATGGGGCATACATTGCTTTTGGTACTCCCTCCTCAAATAGTTATTGAATGAGCAGTTCCAGATCACTGTCTAGAGGAGGTTGCTGAGCATGGACAACTGCAAGATAGGATGGTGAGTCTGTATGTCCATACTTGAGGAAGAACTCCCAGGTTCTATGGCTGTCAGAACTTCCTCCCCTTTTTGGTAGCATCACCCTTATGCATAGGTGAGCTGGGGAAGTGATCCATAACATCCACAGGTTCTTGTGGACCTGGATGAGTTTGTCCTATAGGTCTCTCAACTAACTGGCCCTTGAGATCGGTGATCTCAAGTTACTGGTCATGGACCCTCCTTTGCAAGATAGTCACCTGTGATTCAAGGTGAGCTATCTGTGAAACCAGTTGGGTGCAGATGTCTTCGAGTTGGTGCACCCTGAGTTTTCAGACTCCCCTCATCTTCAGTTGAAGAATCATTGGGGGATGAAGGAGGTGAACCAAGGTCTGCTCCTTCACCACCAGCATGGGGTTCTTGGCTGCTGGATTTCCCCTGCCCAATGACAGTGTCAAGACGCTGGGTTGTCGTGGTTGAGGTCTTAAAGATGTAATCACTGGCAATAGTGAGAGCCTCTTCCACATAGATCTCCTGGACAATCATAGATAGATCCACCTCAGTTTGGGGTGTCTGATGTGGGCTAGACATGGGTGAAGCAGGAGTACTCATCTCCCCTTGAGTGTGGGTAGAGAGGGGAGAGTCATGATACTCATTGAAACCAAAATCTTTATCAGAGTAGAAGTCTAGGCTGGGTATGGGGCGGTTGAGATCAAGAGGCTGGGATGGTAGCTTTCCCTTGAAGGTTGATCACTAGAGTGTTGAGAATCAGAGTGATGGCCTAAGGCTGTTTGTGGAGTTGTGAGCTCATCAGGCTGAGCATGAGGAACCTCAGCACTGATTGTTTGAAGATGGAGAGCTCGAGATTCCACTTCCTCCTGTATGGTTGTGATATGGGGGCCTACACATGCTTAGTAGCAAGTGCAGGGGTTTGCTTGGATTTTTTTTGGTAGGTGATTTTGATGGTAGGTTGTATTTGAGGTGGATGAGAAGTAGAGGGTTGGTTCATCACTAGCTAGGGCTGGTAGGATGTCACCCTAAGCAATGAGCTCAAATATTTTGGGACAAGGGCTGTTTCTACCCTGAGAACCCAACAGTTGGCTTTTTCAATATCTTGAAAATGTCGGGCCTCATATGTGCAAGTTTAAGAACATTACCTGTTCCCCTCAACTGTGGTCCCAATTCACAGTTGAGAATGTGTTGAACATACCGGGGGAACATGTAATATTCTAAGAATCCAATTCGCTAGTAAATTTGTAAATACAAACTGAGAGTACCTGAATTTGACCCCTTGAACCATCCCATGGACAATGAGGAGAGGTCTTCTGGAATCTGGTCCCATCCTCATGTTTGTTGGATAGGCTATGTATAACGACATGGAGGAGGTATTTCCATTGAATGAGACCTTCCCCTTCCTGAAGGTCTTGACCGAAAAGTCACCTTCGTAGCCCATCTGCGCAAAGGATTGGTTGACAGCAGCTTTTGGAAAGGACAACTCACCTGCTTCATCATCCAGCTGCAAATGGGTGTTTATAATGTCTGGAGTGATAAAAACCATCCTCCCCTGCACTGTGGCAGACAGTGCCTTCTCCCCGTCCATGGTGACCTCTTGACAGGTCCGCCAGAACTCAAGCAACTGATCCTCATAGAGAGGAGGATCGATTGTAAGGGAGGTGAAGTAGTGAGACAAAGAAAGATACCTACACACGTCTGAGAAGCTTGGATCCTTCTAGAGTTTAACAGAGGAACTTGATTGTTTTGCCTATGTAGGTGCATGGTGAAATCAGGGTCGTTACGACGATCAAGATTGGCCATTTGAAGAAGCTTTGTAGTGAAGGAAAGAAGAAGAAGATGAAATTTGGGGGTAATTTTAGGTTAAGGAACAATGAGAGAAGTGAGATGAAATAGAACCGTTTGGAAAGATATACTCTGGATTTGAGACAAAGTTATGACAAAAGATAAACTTTGAAATCCGCAAGTGGGTCCTACTTCTGAAAAAGGCGCCCAAAAAGTTAGTTTTCTTGGAAGTAGAAAAAGCTTCCGAAGGCAATTTTGTTTCGGAAGCTTTGCAATAAAAGTTTCCGAAAGCAATTTTGCTTCGGAAGATATTTCAAAGAGTTTTGAAAATTTTGGCTTCGGAAGAAATAAATGAGTCTTCCAGACTAAATTGCTTTCGGAAGAAATTTGTTCCTAAAATGCATTTAAGTACTTATACCAAAATTTAAGCTTCGGAAGATACTTCAAGAATTTCTTCGGAAGGTAAATCTTAGATAAGCAGTTTAAACGTTTTAGACATAAATTTCTTCCGAATACAACTTTTGCTTCTTCTGAAGGTAAATTTCATCATTCTAAGAGATATCATTTTAAAAGTTCATTTTTCTTCCAAAGAGAACTGGGCTTATGAAGTGATCTCATAGACAACCTAGGACACATAGTTTAAGAAATAATATTGATTAAGTTATTAAGAAAAATCTACTCAAAGTTAATCATCCCAATAGCTGATACAAGATATTTAAATCTCTGTTCATCAAACGCTTTTGTGAACAGATCGGCATATAGTTCATTTGTGTTAACTTTGATTAGTTTTATCAATCCCTTTTCAAAATTATACCTAATCAGATGATACCTGATATTGATGTGTTTGGTCCTTGAGTGCTACACAGGATTCTCTGTAATAGAGATGGCAATGTTGTTGTCTATGTGGATGGGTGTCTCTTTGAAATTGAACCCATAGTCTAGCATCTGATTCTGAATCCAAAGCACTTGAGCACAGCAGCTGGCAACAGTGATGTATTCAGCTTCAGCAGTTGATGTAGACACACATGATTGCTTCTTGCATTGCCAAGAGACTATCCTTCCACCCAGGAACTGACACCCCCCAGATGTGGACTTTGAAGTCATGTTGCAGCCACCATAATCACTATCTGTATAAGCATACAGATTGAAGTCTGAATTCTTTGGATACCAAAGGCCTAGATTTGGAGCACCTTTGAGATATCTAAGGATCCTTTTGATAGTGATTAGGTGTGACATCTTGGGGTTGGCTTGATATCTTGCACATATGCATGTGGCAAACATGATATAGTCCTGCTAGCAGTAAGATACATAAGTGACCCAATCATAGCCCTGTAGAAATGTTCATCAACACACTCCCCCTCAAGATCAGGACCAAGGGAGTGGTTTTGGCTATAGGTGTCTTTGCAACCTTACAGTCAGTCATCTTGAATCTTGTAAGTATGTCCTGTACATACTTTAACTGACTGATGAAGATGCCATCTTCAACCTGCTTCACTTGAATTCCTAGAAAGAAACTGAGTTCCCCCATGGCACTCATTTCAAATCTATTCTTCATCAGCATCTCAAAGTCTTTGCAGAGCTTTGGATTAGTTGAACCAAAATGATGTCATCCACATATATTTGAACTAGCAATATGTTATTTCTTGTTTCTTTGATGAAGAGAGTCCCATCAATAGTACCTCTTTTGTATCCATGTTGACAGAGGTATGTTGATAGTGTCTCATACCACTTTCTTGGAGCTTGATGCAGTCCATAAAGGGCTTTATCAAGCTTGCAGACATAATCAGGATGATCTGGGTCTGCAAACCCAGGTGATTGTTTAATATAAACTTCTTCATCAATCACCCCATAGAGAAAAGCACACTTCACATCAAGCTGGTAGACCTTGAAATCCTTGGATGCAGCATAAGCCAGAAATATTCTTACAGCTTCAAGTCTTGCAACTGGAGCAAAGATATCAGTGTAATCAATTCCTTCTTCTTGAGTGTATCCTTGGACAACCAGTCTAGCCTTGTTCTTGATGATGATCCCTCTATCATCTTTCTTGTTCCTGAATACCCATTTGGTTCCTATGACACTCTTCTCTTGATAAAGAGGACATAAGTTCCAAACCTTCTGTCTTCTGATTTGAAGCAGCTCATCTTGCATAGCTTCAATCCAGCTTCCATCCTTCAAAGCCTCATCAACCTTCTTCGGCTTTATCTGGGATAAGAAATAAGAATGTCAACAAACATGGCTGTCATGAGCTTGTCCTCTTGTTCTTACCCCTGAGTCAATATTTCCAATGATGTTTGTGGTAGGATGTGACTTGTGGATCCAAAGTTGAGGGATCACAGCAAGTTGGTTAGACAGATCTAAATTTGAGAAATCCTGATCTGGTAATGAGGTGTCTCCCACCACATCAGCACACTTATCAAGAGAGACTTGATCCAATGAGTGTGTGACATCATTCATGTTGTCTTCAATGGAGTGGTTTTCAGCATCAAGAAATTCTTGATCACTGTCACCACCTCTAGTTCCTCCTCCTGCATTTGAAGTTCCTTCTCCTGAATTCTGAGCCTCTGAGATGGAATTTGAAGGCAATTCATTTGAATCAGCAGTATTTGTCATGCTAGTGCTGATGGGAGCTTCAATTACAGGGTTAGTCATCACTGGAGCTGAAGTAGTCTTCTTGTTTGGTCTTCTCAGCTCAAATCTTGGATCAGGATCTTCTGTTGACCTGTTATCTATAGATCCTGAAACATTCTCACAAGATTTGTTAAAACAGTTGGTAACTAAGTCAAGATCAAACAGCCAATCCGGACCAGAACCTTTACACAGGGTGTGTGTTCATTGAAAGTCACATTGGCTGACTCCTCAATGATTCTAGTTCTAAGATTGTATACTCTATAAGCCTTAGCTTGAGAAGAGTACCCAACAAAGTGTCCATCATCTGATTTCTCATCAAACTTGGCTATTTGATCTTTGGTATTCAAGATGGTGCAAGGACATCCAAATGTTCTGAGAAAACCAATGAATGGTCTTCTTTTGTGCTACAGTTCATAAGGAGTCTTACCATGTGTCTTAACTACCAAAACTCTGTTTTGCACATAGCAGGCTGTGTTGACAGCCTCTGCCCAGAAGGTGATGGGCAGCTTAGAGTCAGACAACATTTTTTTTGCAGCTTCAATAAGTGTCCTGTTTCTCCTCTCAGCAACACCATTTTGCTTAGGAGTCCTGGGAGCACTGTATTGTCTTGAAATACCCTTTCCATCACAAAATGTATCAAAGATTTGGTTTTTGAATTCGGTTCCTTGATCACATCTTATGATTTTGACCTTGTGATCAGATTGATTCTTAATTTTCAGAATGAAATTCTTTAAGATTTCAGGAGTTTCATCCTTAGTTCTAAGGAAAACACCCAAGTGAATCTTATGAAGTCATTTGTGATCACCAAATAGTATGAGGTCCTTCCTAAACTCATTACACTGGTGGGGCCAAACAGATCCATATGTAACAAGTGTAGGGGAGTAGTGATAGAGTTCATTTCCTTTGGCTTGTGAGACACTTTGTGTTGCTTCCCCTTCAGGCATGCAACACAGTTGTCATCACTTGTAAACTCTTTCTTTGGCATTCCAGTTACCAATCATTCTTAATCAGTTTATTCATGTTCTTAAAGTTTACATGGCACATTCTTTTATGCCAAAGGAAAGACTCATCACTATTTGCTTTAGATAGAAAGCAAGAAATCTCTCCAGAGGGAGATGTTTCCTGCAAGTCCATCTTGTACATGTTCCCTTTCCTAAGGGCTCTGAGCAAAATATGCCCTTGAGGAATGTCAACCTTGGGCTTGAGAACAAACTCATGCTTAGTAAAGAACATGTGATGTTTTTGGTCACAAATTAGGACACACTCAAAAGATTGTATCCAAGCTCATTGACAAAGTTTACCTTCTCAATGCTGAGCTTACCATTTGAGACCATGCCCCTACCAGTGATGTAACCTCCTGCATCTCCTCCAAAAGCAACTGGTCCTCATCAATTCTTTCAAAGTTTTAAAGTAGGGACTCATTGCCTGTCATGTGCCTGGAGCAGCCACTATCAATGATCCACACATTTCTGTTTGCCTTTGGCTGTCCCTATACAAAAGAGATGATTTAGTTACATTTGGAAACCCAAGCCTCATTGGTCTTGGGCTTATAAAGTTTAGATGAAGACAATGAAATAGTAAGTGATCCTATGTTCAGGCTTTGAGGATCATTTGCTGTTACTGAAGAGGAGCATTCAGTCTTAAGGTCTTCCTTCATCTTCCGCACCACCTTTGGAAGATTGGGCTTGACCTTCACTACTTCGAAAGCTTTTGTAGCTTCGGAAGCTTTGGAGATGGATCCTTCAAAAGATCTTGCTTCCACTGCAGCAAGCTTCAGTGCATCGGAAGAATTCCTTTCTTTCGAGACCAACTTTTCTTCCGAAGGCAATTTCCTACTTGCCTTCTTCTTCATTTTGGAGCTTCCGAAGGAAACAGATTTTCCTTCCGAAGCTGTTTGTTTCTTCTTCTTCTTAGAAGTTTTCTTCTTGATCATGTGGATAGTACTCTTAGGATTGTATTGACAATCCTTAGCCAGATGTGAAGTACTACCACACATAACACAATCTAATTCTTTCATTCTGAGAGTCTTCTTTCCCAAAGAAGACTGATCTTGAACACTTTCCTCTTTTTCTCCACCTTTTTAGATGATGCAGCAGCTTCTTAGGGTGAAGCTTGCTCTTTGAAATGGATGGTTCAGGCTGTGTAGCAGTGACACATAGCTGATCAGTCTTCTTGTTGTTGCTGGAGTGAGTTAAAGCTGAAGTAGAACTCTTGGTACTAGAATTCTTGACAGGATCTTTAGCTTTCATCACCTTGAACCCTGCAGAGATAAATACTTGTTTGTTTTGGGATCAAAGATGGTCTTGATCTCTTGAGCTTTTCTGGATCTTCTCTTTTCTCTTCTGATCAAGTTCTTTCTCTTGGTTTTGCTCAAACCAACTTCTTTTTCCTCCTTAGGAGCATGGTGACCCTTTTTGGATTGACTCTTTTCACTCATCTCAGAGTCATCCCTCACTTTCTCCTCTTCATCCTCTTCATCACTGAGGTTTATGGATGGCAGCTCATCTTGACCAGTTCCACACCTAGGAGATCTTGGCTTCATTATGATCAGCCATGAGTGCTTGGTTTGGAGATGCATCTTCAGCTTGAAAGCTCCAGTCAAAGCCTCCTTCTCAACAGCAACTGCAGCTTGCTATCTTGGCTTCTCATTTTGGTTCCCTCCTTCAGTGTAGTTTGGCCTGGATGAAGCTTGGCCACTATTTGACTTAGGTGCCTTGCATTCTCTAACAAAGTGTCCCATCTGGTTACAGTTGTAACACTTGACTTTGCTTTTGTCCAGTCCAAACTTGCCACTGGCAGCATTACTAGGAAACCTTCTCCCAGTCCTCTTGTAGAACTTCTGCGCTCTGTGAGTGAGAAGAGCCAATTGCTAGACCATCTCCATGTACTCCAGATCATCTGGATGGATACAGTCCAGCTCTTCAAGAGTGAAGAGAAAGTGGCATGTACTTTCATCAATGGAGACAAAAGCTTGAGAAGAACTTGTTTCTTGGGTGGGACTTCCTTGGATGTAGCTCTCTCTGGGTGTCTCTGGGAAGGTGATGAAAGGACCTTTTTATGAGGTTTCAGGGTAGCAGATGAGATGATGTTATGGTTCTCTGCTATCTCTTTCAACCATATGAAGGGCTGAACTCTGGTGAGTGTTGGAGCTACCAGATGAATTTTGCATATTCATCTCCAACTGGTATCCACTGAGTATCCCATACAACTCAGTGAGAGTAAGGGTCTTGAGGTTTTTAGTCCTTTTAATGACCACACAGTAGTGTGTCCATTGTCTTGGAAGAGAGAACATGAACTTCCTAACAATATCCTTGTTCTCAATAGTTACCCCAACATCAGCCAGAGTATCCATAATCTCAACATACCTGAAGTATTGTTGAGTCATGGTTTCACCTGTCTTGAAGGTGAAATTTCAAATGGCTGCTTCACGAGACCCTTCTTGTTCTCCTTGGCTTCATTTGAACGCTCATACATCAGTTTCAGTGCATCCCATAGCTATTTAGCGGTCTCTCACTTCTTGAAACCGCTATAGATGGAGTTTGGAAGAGCAGTTTGGAGGGCTGTCATGGCTTTCTGATCAATGTTAATTCTTTTCCAGTCTTCATCAGAAAAGTCAGCCCTCTCCTTTGATATCATGCCACCACCAGCGACAGTTGAAGAGGTGCATGGTACATGAGGTCCATTGACAACAGACTCCTACGTCCTGGAATCTTGAGACTTGATAAAGCCTTCCATTCTTTGACACCAACTGTCAAAATCCTCAGGAGTGATCAATGGGGACTTTTTCATAGTTCTAGTTTCCATATCAGCTTTGGAGATAATTGCCATTTGAAGAGTTAAGTGATGTGTGTAACTAAAAGGATTTGAAGATGGTGAGATCTTACAATCAAGAGCCTGGAATGCTCTGATACCAAATGCAGGACCGTTAAAGGGTACTTAAGCTTGCACTTAGTTAACACACTTAGGAGGACTGTGAACTTTACTAAAGATACAAGATAAACACAAGTAGAACAAGAACAAGAGCACAAGATAAAGTTTTTACAAGGAAGTTGTATATTACTTCTCTAGTTCTATTACAAGTGTTGTACAAGTATATTTTGAATACAAGAACCGGAGACTACTTATACTACATCCTACAACCGTCAATATTCAAAAAGACAGTTAGAAGTGACTAATCTAGACAACAAGATCAGCCTAAAGTCAAAAGGCAGATTGCCTTTTGACTAGTGACTATGACAAGTCATAGCTCACTGGCTTTCCTATTACAAAAAGCCAAGAAGGAACAAAAACAGAAACTTGCAGGCGAAGACCTTATCTACTTTATCATAAATGATGGAAGTTTCACTAACTAGTGATAGCAGGTGAACTACCAGAGCATGCAACAGAAAGTAAGTTGCTTTATGATAAAGTTGATGAAGGTATCTTTTCTCTCTCTTCAGAGGAAAATCAGTCTTGTCTTTAAACAACTTTGAAAGACTTTGTCTTGAGAGCTTCGGAAGACTTCATCTTTTACCTTTGGAAGAGTTGAGTCTTTGGCTTCGGAAGACTTTACATTTAGAATATTTTCCAAGTTCAGTGTAAAGCTTCTGCAGCAGTTTCTTCTGAACTTTGGCTTCGGAAGATTTTACACTTAGCATTTTCTTGAGTGTGTAAAACTTCTGAAGCTAGTTTACCTTTGTTCCGAAGTGCATGTTAGAAGACTTGGTTGTTTTGGTATCATTTGGTTGCATCAGCCTCTTAACTTCAGAGGTTCCTACAGAACGAAAGAAAGTCTTGCAAACAAATTCACACGAGGTCCACAACCATTAGGTTGTTAGCTCAACTGTGTGCGGTTTATCTAACCCGTTAGATGCACACAGGGTTAATCCTTGAGATTGAAGGGACCCTTGTTGCTACCCCGGTACTGGAGTCAGCTTCGTGCACCAGTTTGGGGTCTATTTGTAGACCTCGGCCCAGTACCAGTTTTTTGCACATTAATCGGGGGTATAGCACATTGGTCCGGATTAAGTGAAAGATTAAAATAAAGGTTCGAATGAACGATGATGGAAATAGTAAAGAAGATAATGGATGTTATCTTAACTATACGTATGATGTGTGATCGCGTACGAAAGAAAACTATATTATTTTAAAAGGGTATTTTCATATACAAATCTTTCAAGGTATTTTAACGTTTTAAAACCAGAGCTCACTCAGCAACGCTGACTTTTATGCATTTTCAGTTGGCAGGTAAATTGCTGAGGATGGCACTCGGGGAGGCTACTCGTCAGGGCAAGACTGGCATTCGTTCACGCATACTAATATTGTTGTTTTGTAATGCAATTAATATGATCTTTTGTAACTATTAACAATTAATAATGTATTGCTTAGCAACAGTATTTATTAATGAAGTGAATGTCTTTTGATATTAATTCCACTGCACTGGTTTATGAACTATGAAATGTTTTATATATATTGTGCTATGATTGACCAACTGTGAGGTCTCCGGGAACGGGGCCTTACAAGTTGGTATGAGAGCCAAAGTTTAAGAGAAATAGGTAAATATTTTCAAAATCTAAACTTAAACTTAGAATGGGACGAATGGAGAGATGCCAGCCCGAGTAGCTACGTGCCATCAGGTATTTCTTTTCTTAATGTTAACCGGTATTATGTGCGTGTGCTATTTGATTTATGTGCCTTAGTAGATTTGAATACTAATGTAGTCAGGATAGGAAATGCTCGAGGGATGAAGAGTAAAGTAAGTGGCTAATCACAACTGGCCACTGTAATTAGGGACTTACTATACTTAACATAAATTGAGCTATTACCTTGAATGACCGTGTTAGTGTTTGAATCTTATGGTGTTTATAGGATGGCCGGAGGTAGATCATCTAAGGCTTCTCGAGGTGGAACACGGGGTGGTCGTGCTGGTAGGCCACGGACCGCAAGGAACAAGACGAGGACTGCAGAGACAGCTCCTGGTGAGCCTGGGCTTCATCACCCGAAGGGCGGTGATGAGAGTGCCAATCTGAGGGCCTCGGTGAAAGAGGCAATGGTGGAGGAGGTTCACCAATTCATGCAGGCGATCCTACAGTCTGTCGTGACTAAAGTTATCCGGGCTGTTAGAGAAGATGAAAGGAATGAGAAGGAGGAGGAAAGGAGGACGACTGCTGGTAGGAGGGGTAACATGAGGAGTCATAATGATGAGGAGGAGATGAATGTTGGAAGGGGAGCCTATAGTGATGAAGAAGAGGTGGTGGTGCGGGAAACCGTGAGGGGACGCAGCTACGGGGCATTCCAACGATGTAAACCCCCTACTTTTGATGGTAATGGCAATGCTGCAGCTGACCACCGCTGGATAAGGGAGATGGAGGTAGTATTGAAGATCAGTGAGTGTCGGGAGGACCAGAAAGTGAAGTTCACCACTCACTCGTTTGTCGACTCGACACTATGTTGGTGGGACAATCTTGTCCAAGCCGAGGGTGACAGGGCTATCGAGAGAATGAGATGGGGAGAGTTGAAGAAGTTGGTGATTGAGGAATTCTGTCCTCACCGAGAACTCAACAAGATCGAAAGGGAGTTCTTACAGCTGGAGGTGGGAACTATGACCCACCAGCAATACACCGCCAGGTTTAAAGAAATGGCGAGGTTGGTGCCGGATCAGGTTACGCCAGTATCGAGGAAGATCAATCGGTACGTCCAGGGACTACCGGCCGACATCCGCAGACACTTGATCGCTGCCCAACCGAGCACTTTTAGGTCGACAGTAGATTTGGCGGGAATGTTGTATGATGAAAGGGAAGTAGCGGTGGTTGAGGTGAAGAATGCAGATAGAGGTGATAAGAGTTGGAGAGGTAAGCGGTTTGGGCGTGGCGGTTACACCCCAAACAACAAGAGGAGGAGGATGGATGATCGGCGGGTGGTGTCATCAGGCCTAGGGTTGAGGAAGTGCGACCGATGTGGTAGGGAGCACACTGGTGATTGTATGAGGGGAGTGACTGTATGCTTCAAGTGTGGGAAGCCCGGTCATATAGCAAAAGATTATGGAGTGTCGAAATGCTTCAACTGTGGCGGGACTAGCCACAGGAGCTATGAGTGCAAGAAGCCGAGAGCTGAGAGCTCTGGGGCCAAGAAGGGGACCGAAGAAGGAGGACAGAGGGCGAGTGCTAGAGCCTTCACGATGACCCGAAAAGAGGTCCGGGTAGACCCAGACGTCGTGTCAGGTATGTTTCTAGAAAACCAAACTTGTGCCTCTGTATTATTTAATTCTGGTGCTAGTAGGAGTTTCATTTCTGCTGCTTTCTGTGCTAAGTTGCCTGTTAGTAGTGGGAATATTGACGAACCATTTAATGTAGAAAATGCTATTGGTAAGTCAACCAGAATTTCTAAGATGATTGAGGATTGTGACATAGAACAAGAAGGCCATAGGTTCTTTGCTAAACTGTTTGTGATGCCCCTAGGCGGATTTGATGTAGTACTAGGGATGGATTGGTTAGCAGCCTATGAGGCGAATATTGTGTGTCGTAAGAAGATGATTCAACTAATTGCGCCCGATGGAAGTTCGGTGACGGTCTACGGTGACCGCGTCACGATGGTCCCGAAGGTGATTTCGATGGCGGTGGCAGAGAAGTGCATGAAGCGGGGATGTAGTGCCTACCTGGCTTTTGTGAAGGATGTGGATGCGTCAGTACCATAGTTGTCTTAAGTACCCGTGGTGTGTGACTTTCCAGACGTGTTCTCAGAAGACTTACTAGGTGTGCCACCGGATAGCGAGATCGAGTTTCAGATTGATCTGATACCCGGTACCCAACCAGTTGCCAAGGCACCATATCGATTGGCTCCGACAGAGATGAAGGAGTTGATGGTTCAATTACAGGAGATGATGGACAAGGGATTTATCCGACCGAGCATCTCTCCCTGGGGTGCTCCGGTCCTGTTTGTTAAGAAGAAAGACGGTAGTATGAGGATGTGCATAGACTACCGGGAGCTAAACAAGTTGACGGTGAAAAATCGATATCCCCTACCGAGAATAGATGACTTGTTTGATCAGCTCCAAGGTGCTAGTTGGTTCTCAAGGATAGATCTCCAATCTGGCTACCATCAATTGAAGGTTAAGGAGCAAGATATTCCTAAGACAGCCTTTCGCACGCGTTATGAACACTACGAGTTCCTCGTTATGTCTTTCGGTTTAACTAATGCGCCAGCTGCCTTCATGGATTTGATGAATCGAGTGTGTCGGCCGATGCTAGATAAATCGGTGATTGTGTTTATTGATGATATCCTGATTTATTCAAGGAGCGAAGAAGAACATGCCGATCACATACGCGAAGTGCTGGAGACACTTAGAAGGGAGAAGCTATATGCTAAATTCTCTAAGTGTGCTTTTTGGTTGCGCGAAGTTCAATTTTTGGGTCACGTGGTGAATTCTGAAGAAATTATGGTGGACCCGGCGAAGGTTGAGGCAGTGATGCAATGGAAGTCTCCAAAGACGCCATCCGAGATTCACAGTTTCTTGGATTTGGCGGGCTACTACAGAAGATTTATCCAGGACTTTTCCAAGATAGCCTCGCTTTTGACCAAATTGACGTGCAAGGAGGTGAAGTTTGTGTGGGGTCGAGAACAGGAAGACGCTTTTGAGGAGTTAAAGGCAAGATTAACTCAAGCTCCTGTTTTGACATTACCCGAAGGGAGTGAAGACTTAGTGGTGTATTCAGATGCCTCCTATTCGGGAATGGGTTGTGTGTTAATGCAACATGGGAGAGTAATAGTCTATGCGTCCCGACAACTGAAAACCCACAAGGTCAATTATCCCACGCATGATTTAGAGCTCGCAGTTATGGTCTTCGCTTTAAAGATTTGGAGGCACTACCTGTACGGGGCGAAATGCATAATCTTCACGGACCACAACAACCTAAAGTATTTCTTTGAGCAAAAGGATCTCAACATGAGGCTGAGGAGGTGGTTGGAATTGATCAAGGATTATGATTGTGAGATCCACTACCATACGGGTAAAGCCAATATAGTGGCCGATGCCCTGAGCTGAAAGGAGAGACCCGAGCCAATCCGGGTGAAGGCTTATCAATTGGTGATAACCTCGGACGTGATGACACAGGTCAAAGAGTTTCAAAATGAGGCATGGAAAGAAGATCGCCTTAACTCTGAAAGGATGAGAGGTTTGGTCACAGAGTTGGGAGAGAATACCCATGGAGTTAGAACCCGCTTCGGGAGGATGTGGATTCCCCGATATGGAGATCTACGGGGGCGAATTCTGGACGAAGCTCATAAGACTCGATACTCTATTCATCCCGGTGCTACCAAGATGTATCAAGACATGAAGAAAGATTTTTGGTGGCCGGGAATGAAGCGCGATGTAATGGAGTATGTGAGTAAGTGCCTTACTTGCTTGCAAGTGAATGCAGAACACCAGAAGCCATACGGGAAGATCCAGCCATTGGATATACCCGAGTGGAAGTGGGAGCACATCACATGGACTTCATCACAAAGTTACCCCGTACTGCAAGGGGGTACGATACCATATGGGTGATAGTTGATCGTTTGACAAAGAGTGTTCACTTCCTACCGATCCGCGAGACGTATTCCTCCAAGAGACTGGCGGATCTGTTCATCAAGGAGATTGTGGCTTGTCATGGTGTGCCGGTGTCTATTGTGTCGGACCTTGACACCCGTTTCACATCGAAGTTTTGGAAGAGATTCCGATGGGGATGAGGCTACATATCAGTATGGCTTATCATCCTCAGACAGATGGTCAGTCTGAGAGGACAATTCAGACGCTCGAGGATATGCTCCGAGCATGCGTGATCGACTTTGGAGGAAGTTGGGATGATCACCTACTGTTAGCAGAGTTCTCGTACAACAATAGTTATCATGCCAGCATAGGCATGCCACCATATGAGATGTTATACGGTAGAAGATGTAGGACGCCCGTATGTTGGGGAGACATCGGGCAGAAGGAGTTGGGAAGTACTGAGGTGATCGAGGCTACGATGGAGAAATTGGAAAAGATCAAAGCCTTTATGAAGGCGGCGAAGGATAGACAAAAGTCGTATGCCGACAAAAGGCGTAGGCCGATTGAATTCAACGTAGGTGATAAAGTTATGTTGAAGGTCTCGTCTTGGAAGGGAATTATTCGGTTCAGAAAGAGAGGCAAGCTAAGCCCAAGATACATAGGGCCTTTTCGAATCATCGCACGAGTAGGAGAGGTAGCCTATCACTTAGATTTACCTGATGAGTTAAGTGGAATTCACCCAACCTTCCATGTATCTCATCTGAGAAAGTGCTTAGCCGATGAAGACATGATTGTACCACTGGAAGATATCGAAGTGGATGAACGGCTTAACTATGAGGAGCAACCAGTGGCAATCATCGACTGGAAGGAGAAGAGACTAAGAAATAAAGTGGTTCCGCTTGTGCGGGTGCAGTGGAAACACCGAAAGGGTTCTGAGTCTACTTGGGAGACCGAAGATGAGAGGAGACAACATTACCCACAGTTATTCGAAGAGTGACAGGTTTCGGGGACGAAACCTCTTTAAGGGGATAGACTTGTAACGCCTAAAATTTTGTCACATAAAATAAAAGAAAAGAAAGTATCTTGAAGAAAACTAACAGAAGCCAAGATGAGGGGTGTATTGTGTAAAAGTACACAAAAGTCAAAAAGTGCACTTTATATGGGCATGGCCGCCCATATCACCCCTGATGCTGCTGTGTTCGACTAAAATAAAAGAAGAAGAAGAATAAATCGAAGTTCTCTCGGTTCTAGAGAGAGAAAGAGGCTGTTTTTGATCTTGGTAAGTATTTCTATGCATAATTGGCTCGGTTTATGTTGGGTTTTGACCATGAAACCGATTTATATGTGTTCTGGTGCTTGTCTTTGCTTGTTTAGGCGCTTGAACTCGTGTGCAAGCAGGTTCGGTGGAGTTTTACTTGTTTGCTACACTAGGTGAGTTCTAGACCCCGATTTCTATGTGTTTTAAAATGTTTTGGGGCTGAAAATGTATATGTAAAAGGTTTTATAACTGTTTTAATAATACCCGTATGTTGTGTATGTTTATGCTTGTGTTCTATGCTTGTTTCGTGTTGTGGTTGTTTAGGAATGTTTAGCTTATGCTTAGAACAGGTGCAAATACAGATCTGGGTTAGTTTCCATTATGAAAAAAATGAATATCAAGTGGTCATGCGCCCAAACAGGGCCCATGCGCCTGAGATTTTGACTTAGAAACGCCTAAGTACAGGCCATGCGCCCAAACAGGGCCCATGTGCCTGGGAATTTGCCTTAGAAAACTTAAGTGAGGGTCATACGCCCCAATAGCACCCATGCACCCAAGACATTGCCCGAAAACACCAAGTGATAACTCATGTGCCCAAACAGCAATCCATACGCCCAACCAATCTGCTCAGGCGCCTAAGTATGGGTCATGCGCCTGAATAGTTCCCATGCGCCCAGAGAATTTCCTAAATATACTAAGTGTTAGATGATGCGCCCAAATAGTGTCAATGCGCCTAAGTTCCTCATGCGCCTAAGTGTCGATGCGCCCGAACAGGGTTCATGCGCCTGCATAGTGCTCATGCGCCTAGAACACTTAGAAATTTTTTGAAATTTTGGGAAATCAGAATTTTAGGGTTTGACCCTGTTTTGACTTGATTCTATTATTTGATTATTTTGTTTATGTTTTGGGCAGTTCTTGTGTTCCTATTTATTATATTATTATATGAATTTACGTGGTGTGATTTATCCGTATACGTAAAGTATTATCATTAAAGAAAGTGGAAAGATTAATGATAATGAGAAGTGGAACATAAAGAACGGAAGAAAGTCTTGCAAGCAAATTCACACGAGGTCCACAACCATTAGGTTGTTAGCTCAACTGTGTGCGGTTTAGCTAACCCGTTGGATGCACACAAGGTCAATCCTTGAGATTGAGGGGACCCTTGTTGCTGCCCCAGTACTGGAGTCAGCTTCGTGCACCAGTTTGGGGTCTATTTGTAGACCTCGGCCCAGTACCAGTTTTGTGCGCATTAATCGGGGGCATAGCACATTGGTCCGGATTAAGTGAAAGATTAAAATAAAGGTTCGAATGAACGATGATGGAAATGGTAAAGAAGATAATGGATGTTATCTTAACTGTACGTATGATGTGTGATCGCGTACGAAAGAAAAGTATATTATTTTAAAAGGGTATTTTCATATACAAATCTTTCAAGGTATTTTAACATTTTAAAACTAGAGCTCACTCAGCAACGCTGACTTTTATGCATTTTTAGTTGGCAGGTAAATTGCTGAGGATGGCAATCGGGGAGGCTACTCGTCGGGGCTAGACTGGCATCTGTTCACGCATACTAATATATTTGTTTTGTAATGCAATTAATATGATCTTTTATAACTATTAGCAATTAACAATGTATTGCTTAGCAACAGTATTTATTAATGAAGTGAATGTCTTTTGATATTAATTCTGCTGCATTGGTTTATGAACTATAAAATGTTTTATATATATTGTGCTATGATTGACCAACTATGAGGTCTCCGGGAACGGGGCCTTACAGATTTGGTGATGACGATGAGGATGCTCGAGAAAGGTGCAGTGGTGCGAGGGTATTGGCGCGGTGGTGTGAAGGTACCGGTGCGGAGGTGACCGGCGGTGATGGCGAAGGTGGTGACAAGCGTTGGAAGATAACAGGGGAAAGGGGTGACGGTGGTAGTGTTTATGGCTGGTGGTGGGTGGTTCATTGGAAGTTAACATGGGAAAGGGAGGAGGGATTTTGTGATATGGCTTATGGTGATGATGATGAAGGTACCAAAGGTGGATATGGATGATGGTGGTGTGAGGGCGGTGATGGTCGCTGGTGATGCCGGCTGCGTTGGTGGTGAGTATTATTGTTCAGTGATTGTTATATATATATATAGATATATATATATATATATATATATATATATATATACATATATACATATATATACATATATATACATATATATACATATATATATATATATATATATATATATATATATATATATATATATATATATATCTGTGTGTATGTAGAGTTATATATAAACATAATATTTTAATTAAATTACACAAATAGTCCCTTTAATTTACATAAATAATCCTATGATGTGAAAAGACTAAATTGCCCTTAAACTTAACAGAAAATCTAACACCTGTTAGTGTTAATACTTAAACTTGTTACAAATTTAATCGTGAGTACTCAAACTTGTTACTTTTTTTTAATACCCAAACCTGTTATTTTACATAAACCACAGGGACTATTTATGTAATTAACTCTAGATTTTATATATACACATAATAACACATATAATATTTAAGTAAATTACAGAAGTAGCCCCTCACTTAAGTTACATAATCAGTCCCTTAAATATAAAATGACCGAAATACCTTTGAACCTAACAAAAAATTAACAAAAGTTAGTGTTAATACCCAAACTTGTTACAAATTAAAACTGCAAAACCCAAACGTGTTACTTTTTTTGCTTAGTACCAAACCTTGTTATTTTTCATAAACCACAGGGACTATCTATGTAATTAACTCTAACAGTATTGAACCGGTCCTAAGACCAAAGTCATATTAAAAAATGCTTATCACCTATGAGATCACTTTGTTGTTTTATAAGTTTTATATTAACAACTAACTTTAATAAACACATTTATTACACGTAAATAAATATTAAATAAAATAAAAATTTATTAATTATAAATGATATTCTAATATAAAATATAATTGAAATATTTTTTATTATAAATAAAATTAATATTTTTTCAAGACAAACGTTTAAAATATTCATAATATATTTCCTAATTTGAATTATTTTTGTGTATAAAAAATTATTTTTTAAAAACATCAATTTTAAAAATATTTTATATTTTTAAAAAAGTTTGATGTTTTAGAAAAAATTTTTATTTTACTAAAATTTATATATTTAGAAATAACATTAATTAAAAGATCTATTTCTTAATTTAATAAAAAACTATTTCAATCTAAAAAAAATAAATAATATTATAGTAATTAATGAGATTATTTAATAGGATAGAGCAGGGAAAATTTCATGAGATGTGGTGTTGCATTTATCCTTTTTATTTATCATTTATTAGAACAGGAAGATTCATACTAAAATTTATATAGAGTAGGATTGAACCCTCGTGTGTTGTCACGCGGTCTTCTCGCAACGCTATGGAACCATATTAGCACAAAAGAGTAAGAAATCATCAACATTCTTAAGTATTAAAATGTCATAACATTTTTAAACATAAGAACACCTCGACATCATATATCCCAACGATTATACAAAAAAAATAGTTTTGCTAGATATATACATAAACTACGTGATACACCAACCAATAATTGTAACAAAGCATATCTACCAATTTTCATAAAGTAAATAGTAGCTTATTTAACTTTGTAATTTAACCACAAAAAAATTTCTAAATTGTTATTTTAGGTAACCAATTATTACACTAAAAAATATTGTTATTGACTTCAAGCCGTCAAGTGTTACTACTGCACGTGATATTAGTAATTGGTTTTAATTCATATTTTTATGTAAATGTTGAGAAAAGACAAAAACAGATGCTTAGGAGACTCAAACCAGAGCACTTGTAGAAGCATAGTGAACTAACCAACTCCGCTAGCTGTATTTTTGTGTTGTACATCGAAAGTATAATATATAACACACAATGCATTTTCAAAAAAAAAATTAGTTAGTTACCGACATATCTTTTTAATTATATTTATAATTATAATATATGTTTTTTTTAATTTTTAGAGAGAAAAGATTGTTAAAATATGAATTATGAATCCAACTCAACTGAAACCTTGTTTTAGAACTAATCTTTTCTGCTAACAGTTAAATCGATTTTGAGAAGTTACTCAATTCACTCTGACGGTTATACTGGCTAACTAAACATAATGTTTGGTTAGAGACTAGGGTAGTAGGGTTTAAGTAACCGGAAGTAATGTTAGTGTATAAATCATAGTTAATATCACGGTTCCGGCACCATGATACTACTTTGATGTTAACAAGATGCATGGGGCGACATACAGAACATTTACTACCCTTAATCGGATCAAAATAGTACTAAATTAATGTTATCAAGGTCCCTGAACTTTTGATCCTAAAGATTAAAGATTCTTCTAGATAATGACAACTAGCATGATCGTAACACTGGTAGTTGGGATAGTTTAAGAGTAAGAGTAAGTTATATTTGTCATTAAAAAAGATAATAACAATAATGTTAGTCATGATAAATAGGATTTAAATATATTTATAATGAGTCTAGACCGTGCAATCGTAAGGTCTTGGAATCCGAAAAGAAAATACCAGGTTTGAATGTCATAATCCATAGCCTAATAATCGATAATCGTAGAGGCTTGGTGTTTACTTGGTTCCATGCCTATGCTTTTTGCGGGTGGTTTTGTGGTGACCAGGGTATGCCTATCACGTCATGAAGGTGGCTTTGGTTGGACTTCTTAATTAGTAGGGTTTTTTCCTTAATTAGGAGAACATGTGGGAAACAGTCCTCCATTTTGATGGAAAAATGTAAGAGGCTCATTTTTACTGGTTTTTGATGAGTTGAACACTAAAAACTATAGGGTTTTTTCCTTAATTAGGAGAACATGTGGGAAACAGTCCTCCATTTTGATGGGAAAATGTAGAGGCTCATTTTTACTGGTTTTTGATGAGTTGAACACTAAAAACTAAGGCAGGAAACAACTATGGTTTATGTGTGAGTACCATGTATTTAAATTGTATATTCCTATATTTTGGATGACTCTAGCAGATGGGAAAATGGACGGGTAGAGTAATTACCGGATGAAAGGGAAATTTATTGATATAGGAGTGATAGGGGTGTTTAAAGTCGGATATCTGAAATTTCAAATATTTGAATTTCGGATAGTAGATATGACTATCCGTATTCGTATCCGAAATTTCGGATACGGATACGGATAGTGATCCGGATATCCGAAATTCATTTTTTTATTCTTAGATTTTTTTTACAATAATTAGACATATGCAATTATAAAAATAATATAAAAAACCAACTCATATCATAAAAGTTTTAATATACACTAAAAATCTCAATCTAAAATAAAAATATGTTTAAAATTTAAAAAAAATAATAATATTTTTAGTTTTCAGAAATCAGATATCCGATTATTCAAAACTTTTCAAACTCACTATCCGAATCTAATCTGAATTTTAGAACACCCCTAGGTGAGAAGTTAGTGCATACATGTTCAAACACAGATATGATGATAGAAATGATAGCATATGAGTTTAGTGGATTAAAATAATTAAAATGTTCATGAACTTTAAGTTTTAATATACTACTAATAAAGTTATTATTGGGTTTGTTAATATCCTATTATAGGTTTTATTTTCCTAAAAAATATACAAACATATATATTATAGAAAGTTAAAATATCGAGGCCCGGGAAAGATTGGGCCCTAAGCGGTCACCCACTCCGCCCCATCAAGGCCGCCGAAGAGGATCGACACAATGGGCCAACTGCCAAGACATTGCATTCGAACTTAGAAAGGTATTTATAAAATGATATAAGTGTTGATATTTTATTTTGAGAACAATGTTGCGACGTATTTTATTTTGAGTTTAGGCCTTATAATGGTATTTATTAATTCATACAAGTGATTTACAAAATTCTATCTTCCCACTCAAAGCCAAAAAAATGAAATCCGATTTTAGTCGTATCAAACATTGTCAACTTGGACACATTAACAGAAACACCTATCAAGTCACACCGATGAAATGACAAAATGCACCTTTCACTAGAATAGGTGAGAGAGCTGCAGACCTGCTAGGATTGATACAAACAAATGTGTGTGGGCTATTTAGGACTTCTTCCAGAACTAGAGAAAGATACTTTATCACATGCACGGATGACAGTAATCGTTATGGTTATGTAGACTAACTTAAACATAAATATGAAACTTTCGAAGTATTTAAAACCTTCAAGAATGTGGTACGGAATCAGCTTGGCAAAACGCTAATTGCCTCTGATCAGATCGAGGTGGCGAATATGAGACTTACGACTTTAATGAGCATTTGAAGAAATATAGGATAGTTTCATAATTGACTCCACCAGAAACACTACAATATAATGTTATGTCTGAAAGTTGGAATTGAGTATTATTGGGTAGGATTCAATCAACGATGAGTTATGCAAATTTCATTCCTTTTTTAGTTATACCATCAAAGCGACTACTCCTACAATCAATATTTAAGTAGCGACAGTGACAGTGACAATGGTTAAATAATGACAGAACGGTGGTGATATTTAAGTAGCGACAACGACTCAAGAGTCGAACCCTAATCAACGGCGATGGCGGTGACGATAGGGAATCTTTGAGGCGAGCGATAGGATTTTTGCAAGAATAATGACTCCAAGGAATCTCGAAACCCTAATTACAAGATTGATGTTATGTGACACCACTCATCCACAATACTCGGAAATAGGGGGAAGATCGTATAGTACTTAAGCCTTAGCTCTGATACCACTTGTAAGGTCTCTATTGAGCAGAAACGCAGAATCACACATACAAGAAAGCAATAAGAAAAAACATGAGAATTTAACGGGTTTTTGATTTAATGTGAGTCTTATGTCCACGGGCTACAACTTGAGTTTTTCTTTAGTAGCCCGGTACAATGATTACAATATTTGATATGGTATTATAATGTTAAAATTAGGGTTTCTACTTAGTGACCAAAAAGCCTAAACTAGATTTGGCCTGTGTCTTCCAATATCAAAGCCAAAAGCCATAAGAACTTCATAACCCATCATATGCATAAATAGATTCAGGCATTATAGATAACATGAAGCCTGTTTTGTACAGCTCCCACGGATGACACCACTTTTATAAGAACTCTAGGAACGAATGTGAATCACATATTTTTAAAACAAAAGATAAAATGATAACATAATAAAAAAATAAAACAAAAACAACATAAAATATAAAAAGTAAAATGACGAAAATATTCACTTGTTTCCCTCTTTCATAAAAAATTTTAAAAAAATAAAAAAACTCTTTTTTACGAACGTCATTCTACAAATATGTAATACTTGGAAATACACATGTGTAAACCATGATTTACACATGTGTAATGACTAATTTACATATGTGTAAATAACGGGTGGACGATTTTTTAAAAAAAGTATATCAATATGGTACGCGTTGGGAAGATAAAAATACTGAAATTAAAGGTGAATTTTTTTTTGAAAAAATAATATCGTAAAAAAAGTTATGAACATTTTAAAAAAGGTGAAAATGGTATGTGACTTAAATGTGTGGCTTATATTGATTTTTATAGTTCTCAGAAAAAACCTAATTATCAAGATAACCCTACCCTATATTATATATATATCACACACACACATATACTATTAATTAATGGTGTATATAAAAAATAAAATAATATAAAAGTTAAGAATGTTTTAAAAAGAGAGGAAAATTTTGAAAATAAAG
Source organism: Flaveria sonorensis (assembly GCA_025506505.1). Taxonomy (NCBI): domain Eukaryota; kingdom Viridiplantae; phylum Streptophyta; class Magnoliopsida; order Asterales; family Asteraceae; genus Flaveria; species Flaveria sonorensis. The sequence continues at coordinate 46,143,481 of CM046437.1, read as the reverse complement.
AGAAAATCGTTACATCACTGATGTAAGGTGATCTAAAAGTTAGTTACACTGTATAATTATAATGTAAGTGTTTTTTACATCAGGGTCAACAAGTTATCACAATAATAAAGGGTTAATGATGTAGACCGAAAACAAGATAATTAATTAAAGTTGTGATTCATAAAAAATACCAGAAATAATTATTCTAATTATCGTTGACTCACAAATATACTGATAATCAGGAAATTCACACACTAACACACACTTGTGATAAGAAAACAAATGATTTTTTATAAACTTTAAACCTGATCATCTACGGTGTTTACAAGAATATTAAATATAAGCCAGATTCGAATAGTTCTTAAACCATAAACATGCCAAAAACTAGGTTTTAAACAAAGTTAACAAAATTAAAATAACATAACAAGTTATAAAACTAAATAAAATGCCGTTTTTTGGCCGAAGAGAGAGAGAGAGAGAAGAGAGAGAGAGAGAGAGAGAGAGAGAGAGATTTCTACAAAAGTTAATATATCATGTGAAATGTGCAAAATAATATCAACATTAATCTAACTAATAAACGGTTCAGATTAAATACATAATAATCACGCATTGAAGGAGGCTAGAATGGTAGATTTCAAAAATATTCTACAATTGTTGACTTTTTCAATTCTTCCGGTTTTTTAAACGCATATAAATTTTTTATATTAAATAATTAAAAAAATAAAATCATAAAATCATGTATTTTATTCTCTTCAATTTAAATATACTATTACTATACTTTTTTCTAAAAAAATCAACATTTTCTTTAAAAACGTATATTTGATGTGCATATAACTTGCGTGATTATTAATTGAGTAAATATTTTTCATAAAATGAGTAATTTAGTTTGCGTATAATAAATATAATTTACATAATAATAAATATATTTTTTGTGTTATTATAAATATAACTTGTGTAATTATATTTTTTATATGTGTAATTATGACGCAGATGGAATTACCCATCTGCCAAACGCATGTGTCACGTTCTGTTTTTCTTACGCTTCGTATGTAAATTATAGAGAGGGGATTCATTTACTATAATGAGACAGGCTGCTACGGGCTAGTTCGACCATATAGATAACATTATCATTGCTATGGTAATGATGACAACTAGGTTGGTTGCATTAGATTTTTGCCATGTGACTAAAAATTGATTTATCACCGGTAAAATTGAACCACCACCGGTGATAAATCAATTTTCTAAGCCTGAACTATCAAAACTAGAATCGTCGAAAATGAAAACACATTAATTTAACGAAAATCATCTAAAAAATTATTCATTTTATCCGCGTAATTGAAAGATTAAACAAAATAAAAATAAGAATTACAGAACATCTTCCTACTTTAATAAATGGGTAAATAAGGATGTTCACGTGTCACATCACGTTCATTCTCATCAAACTTTTACGCTTCTCTCTCCTATTAAAAACTATATTAATTACTAATAATATTATTTATTTTTTACATTATAATTAGTTTTTTAATAAATTATGAAAGAGATCTTTTATTAGGTTATATCTATAGAAATAGTTTTTTATAGAAACAATTTTTCCTAAAAAATCAAACTATTTTTACGTAATTTTAAAAATAGTTTTTTTAAAGTAAGTTTTTTATAAAATAAAGATAATTAAAATAGGAAGTTATAGTAAGAACATTTTTAAAAATAAAATTTTTAAAACATTATTTTGAAACAAAATTTTAATTTATCTTTGAATTTTTTTAAAGTTCGTATTATTGTTTTATTACTTATAGTTATTACTCATAAGTAATTCCAATGATATCATGTTTAGTATATTATTTTATAATAATTTTATTTTATTTAAATTTTATATGTTAAATCTGTTTAATACACGAGTTTACTAAAAAATGGTGTAACATATTATTAATACAGTTTCAACTCAAGAAATGCTACCGAGAGCTTTTGCCTTCTCTTTGAGCAGAAACTTCTGCACCTTCCCCGTTGACTTTATTGGCAAATCTCCAAAGATGCGGCATACGATCTCGACAATGGTTAATAATATCCACGTCATCAACACTGAATCCCTCCTTCAACTTCACAAACGCACATGGTGTTTGACCCCAATGATCGTCCGGCCAGCCCACAACTGCAACATCAAGAACCGTTGGGTGACTATAGATCGCAGTTTCAACCTTAATTGTGCTTATGTTTTCACCTGCTGATATGATAATATCCTTTGATCGATCTTTGATCTCTATGTAGCCATCGGGATGTTTAACCGCGAGATCGCCACTGTGGAACCACCCACCGGGAAACGCCTCTTCGGTGGCTTTTGTGTCCTTTAAGTAACCACTCATCACCGTGTTCCCCCGGAACATAACTTCTTCGATCGATTTTCCATCGCATTCGACGCTCTCCATGGTGGTCGGATCTTTCACAACGACACCTTCCAACCCGAGGTTTCTAATCCCTTGTCGTGTTTTGATCTTTAACGCTATGTTCTCGAGTTTACTTAACGAGAGAAAAAAAATGAAACATTTTTTTTCTTTTTTATTCTCTTCTTTTCTCTTTTTTTCTTTCTTTTTTTTTCTCTTCATTTCCTTCCGATTTGAAAAGATTGTTTTTAGCCCTTATTTTCTTTCTATTTCCTTTATTTTCTCTCCATAAATAAACTCGGGAACACAACTTTTTTGTTTTCCTTCCATTAAAAAAATTCAAGAACACAACTTCTTATTTCTTTCCTTCCGTTTCTTTTCTTTTCTCTCCTTAAATTAACTAGGAAACATAGCGTAATTGATCTTGAATCGGTAATGAATCCCATTCGGGTTTCCATAAACACAAGGTCCCTGGACTGTATGTTTCAGTGAGACCATACATATGGCTCACACCAAACCCCAGATCCTCCATCTTGGAGATGATCTGGGGAGGGGGTGGTGCACCAGCAGTAACAACATAACCTTGTGTGAAAGCAGTTTCCTATCGGTTAACCATGAATTCACAAGCATGTTGAGCACCGTTGGCGCACCAGCCATCTGTGTCACCTGGTGACGAAATATGTTATCATATATGTCGTTTGGATCAATTCGTCGGAGGCACTAACGTGTGCCTCCGACGGCAGCTAATCCCCAGGTGACACACCACCCGTTGCTATGAAACATGGGCACACACCAGAGGTACCTTGAGTGTGTGCCCATTTGGTTAATGACCACGGCGGAGATGGAGTAGAGGTACGGGCCCCGGTGGCTGAACACCACCCCTTTGGGCCTCGACGTGGTGCCTGAAGTGTAGTTTAAACTTATCGGATCCCACTCGTCGGTTGGCCGGACGATGGAGAATCCAGACTCCACTGTCTACGAGACTTTTGTATTCGTACTCGTAGGTGGCGTTGGGTGGTGGAGGGATGGTATTGTCGGAGATGGTAACGATGAGTGGAGGCGCGCTTTTGGTGTGATTTCTTGAGGAGATCGATTGCAGCAAAAGCAGTGTGAAGAAATTGATTGTCTACGAAGATGATTTTAGATTCTGAGTGGCTGAGAAATGTTGACAGCATGTTGGAATCATGGCGGGTGTTGAGAGCGCAGATGATTTTACAACTCGGACGTTATGTTAATGTTTGTGTGCTAGTGATAAATGTGTATAATGAGTTATAGTAATAAATGTTTAGAACTAGTACATATACCCGCGTGTTACGGCGTTATCGAACGTGACGTGATAAGGTATAGGGATACAATTCTCCCGACTCGTTTTAGAACTAAATTTACGTTGAAACGTAGAGTTACTCAAATTTATATAATCGAATGAAAACATATTGTATATGACCTCACTTGTTTTCAAATAAGTCTACGTCGAAACGTAAACCAACTAAAAACATACATAAAATTATCACGAAAGTGTTTTACATTTGACCCAACTTGTATCAAAACGAAATATTTGTCCTAATGTAAATGAACTCAAACTTGCACCGACTTATACATAAAGTTAAAGATATAAGAAATTAGTTTTTCCAAATCTTTAGAAACTCAAGAGATAAAAGTGATTTTTATTTTAAAGTATACAAATAGTTTAAGGGTTAAAATATCAATTCAAGAAAGTTGAGGTTTTTGATCGGTGGCAAAAACCACATACCTTTAAAATTAAGTATAATGAGTGACAGTGATGTGTTAATCATTAATTATTTATAAATTTTAACCATTAGAAAGTAAAAAATAAATAAATAAATAAACACAATACTTAAACATGTATAATGCTTATAACAGTATTTGTATATCATTAGTGGGCAGTTACTTGTTATCATGTGGTTGGTAATCTCAAAAGGCATGTAGTTAACATATATATGCATGGTGTTATATATATTGTTTTAATTTAGAAAGAATTGTATTTCACATCTATTTAGGTTAATTAGATTATTCTAAGCTAATATCAATTCGTATAAATTTGGATTTTCAGGCTTATAGTGTTCGTTTGGCGTTAAAAAATTAAACTCCATAATTACAGAATTGAAGATGAAAACTTACAACATCACCACGAGAAATCCCAACTGAGCTAACGCAGACGCCAGCTGCACACACCTTCTATGTGTCTCTCTTCCCATGTAAACTTAAGATCCCCGTATATCACCGATGTCCGATCTCTATAAACATCAGCCGATGGCTCCAAGAAGCTGATCGGTGACAGCGGAATATAGTTAGCGGAGCACCGCACCAGTCCTTCCACCGACCGCCATGCTTCTCGCTGCAAATCATCTGTTGGTTCAGGCAACCGAGACACTTGAGAGAATCGACGGGACTGGTGACGATGAACATGGGTTCCATTTGTTTTACTGTGATTTGAGTTGGCCGGAGAAGAAAGATCTTTGATTTGTTGAAGATTTTCTTCATGGTGGTGATAGGGACGATGAAGGTGTTCAAGGTTTACTTATAGATGTACTTGGATGCTCAATATCAGGCGATTTGTAGCTGTTTAGTCTAAACATGAGTTCTTTTCTATTGTTAGTTTTTTTTTCTTTCCTAATTCAGAAACCCTTGAGTTTTCTTATATTTTACTTTTACGTCTAACCCTTTTATAATGTTACATGAAACTGTTAAATAAGTCTTAATCTTTACAAACTATAAGGGATGGATGTCCTAGTAAATCATGAATCAACCAATCAAACATGTTATCTCGACTCATGTAACATCATACCATATTATAAATTTAGAATGGACACTCATATCATTTCATGGCATAAATTTATTTTTATTTAAAAAAAACAATAATTTCATAAAATTTAAAAATGACATACTAAAAATAAAAACTACTCTAAAATAAAAAATACTAATATAAAAATAATTAAATTAATAATCTATAAATTAAAGTCCCAAGTACGTAGTCGGGCAATTTCCTATTACATTCTAGAACGTAATTCAACATCGGCTCGGGAACATCGTCATGTGGTTTAAGAAAAATCTCTATGTCCCGACCTTTAATTTTCCAAAGCAAAGTTTCTCGTTTTTCAGTTACTTTTATGCGAAGGGATTCTCTTTAAGTTCTTTGCTCCATTTCTTTCTCCATCATCGCTTTGTAATCACTTAAGGCTTCATCCAGTGTTGTTTTGCTCGAAGACTCCGCCGCATTACTTCCTTTGCATCTTAGCCCAGTCGGTGTCATGTTTTCGGTAGGGTCAAGGAGAGGGTTTGTAACAGGCCCATTTGAGCTTACGTAACGGACTGATTCCGATGTTTTAGTCATCTTTGTTGCTTGAGTAGGAAACTTCATAGTCATGACCTCCACTCCACCTATTTAGCATGTTTCTTACAACCTTCCATGTAGTGAGGCTTGTAAAACCTTTCTTCTCATAAGTCTTTTTGTATTCACAGAATGCTTTGAGGACGATATCTTTATTGTTGCTTCTGCTCGCCTAATGATGTTTCTACATATTTAAAAATAAAAAGTTAATTATAGAAATATAGAAAACAAAAAGCTAATTAAATAAAAGTAAATATAGAAACTTTACCCCTTGAATATATATCCTGTTAAAATGACTTATCGTTAGATTCATTCTCCCTCATTTCGAATTCAACTGATCAATGGTTCAGTTCGTTCCACCAACAGTGATGTTAACGTGTTTAAACACTTTCTTCCAAAACAAATTATCTTTTTAATGATCTCCAACTCTAGGGTCTTTGGATACATAAATCCAACGTTTAGCCAAAACTTCTTCCTCAGCTTCATCATATCACATGTTAGTTGCTCGGGACTTCGATTTACCTTTTAATTTACATTTTGGTGGGGGATTTCTTTCACATGAATTTTTTCATCCTCACTTTCATAAACTTGTAGATCATCGTATGCTTTGTTATGTTCTTGTTCATCTTTTTTTTCTTCTTCTTCCAGTGATGGGGTGGATTTTGAAAAGCATTCGACATGTTTTGGTAATATGCAAATTATAGGATTTGATACGTGGACATATTTGGGTGGTAGTATAAGGATGGTGGGGTTGGGTTTGATATGTGGGAATTGTTGGAGATGGTTTGCATGGATTGTAAAACAAATCAGTTGTATGTGGAGGGTTAAACGGTTAGGCAGAAGGAGTCGCACGCACCTTTGGTTTATGTTTTTTGGTGGTTTGGGCTCAGATTAGATGGATGTTTGTTGCCTTCCATAATATATAAAATTTGAAATGAGTACAGAGATATTTCATATTGGTGTAAAAAATTTGTGATAATTTGATTTGTATAGGGGGGGGGGGGGGCAGCTACTTGGGCAATGGCTAGCCGGTCCGCAATGTTCAATTATTTTGGGTTGAGGCATGACAAGAACATGTAGTGAGTTGAAAAAAATGCGGCGTGAAAAGGGGGTAATAGCGGTTTTACAGCCCGGTGCTGCGGCACGCCGAGCCAATAGGCGTGGGCGCCCTTCCTCCCCTAATATAACTTTATTTTTGAAAAATGGAGTATTATTAGTCGGTATCCATATTTATTATATTTTATGAGTGACTTTAACAATTCACATTTCCATAAACAAGCCTGAATGCACTAGTGCTGCAGCTTGGTTTGCATGACTTCGCTTCGCTTCTTCTTTCGAAGACTGAAAAAGTCGTCGGACTGATCCTTATCTGATTGATAGACATAACACATACAGGGGAGAGAGCATCTAAAGACAAAGGATTTTACCCTTTCGCATAAACCCCTCGTATGGTTATGCCTTTGTCCTAGAGCGAGTTCTGAATATTCCATCTCATTTATTGATGACTCATCCGCCTTCATGTCTATTGGGCATATTGATTTTAATTTTTTCTTGCATTATTAAACAACAAAGTAAAAAATCATTAATAGTTTTATTAAAATTCGGCAAAATAACTGTTATAAAATGGAAAAACCAACATCTTCATCATAAATAATAAAGATAACAATTACTAAGTTTTAATTAACTAACAATACTAGTAATAATATTTAACTTTCATCTATTAATGTGTTTTTGGGTAATTTCCACTCATTTAAACTCAAAGTTGTTGCCTTTAAATTTACTAAAGTGTGTTCAGGTAATTTTAACCTATTTAAACTAAATGTTGGTCAAAATATCAAAAGTCTATTAGTATACTTTAAATATCTAGCTTCTAATATAAAAATAGGTAAATGTTCTGAACCACTTTCATACACTTAATATATTAATTGTAGTCTATTATGTGTGCTCAGATCATTTGAACTTATTTAAATTAAAAGTTAGCGACTTTAAGTCTATCAAAGTATGCTCAAGCCATTTTAACTCATTTTAAACTAAACAACATATTAAATCAATAAGGTACGAACAACATACTAAATTCAATTAAAGTACTAACAACAAACGAACATAAAATAACAACATACTTAACAAATTGTGGAGACAAAAGATTTAAACTTATCTAAATTTCTCCTTCCCTCGAGTTGTCCCATCCAAACCCTTCCTTGAATGTCTCAATGTGGCTTGGGATCCCGGTTTGTTACCTTTTTAAACATTAAATATAACATTTATGAGATATTGAAAATCTCATAATACATATTTGGATAACACGTACAGTTTTTTTTATTACATGAAGATATCATTTCTTTGCATAGAAATGACTCTCATGCAGCTTGGATAGAGCTGTTTTGTTCTCTTGTCTTAGCCTTTTGTGAGAGGCATTTATGTTGTTCGCTTGTAAATAACTCAACTGCTTTCTCCCATGCCTCTTGACTATAGCCTTCTAGGGGATGATTCATAGCCCCTCCATATTATCATAACTTCTCTGGTCTAAAAATGTTTCTGTTGATCTATAAAGAGGAACCGAAAACTCAAGATTCGGCACTTGGCCCTTAACTGCCGAATGATGTCAACTGCTAATCCACTGTTGATCAGGATATACTGCCAATAACCATATGCTGAACCACTACCGATCAACGTTTAACAGATGAGCTAATGATCAACTACTGTTGATAAGCACTGAACTCAATGAACTGCTGATCAACTGTTACACAAGACAAGGTGAATTATGTGAAGGAGTTGAATTATAATCTTTTGAGTGTGTCTCAGGTGTATGATAAATGACAAACTACTTTTAAGAGTTCCCATGAAGGACAATATATACATGCTCAAAATGCAGAAAGCATCACCTTCTGGAAATGTATCATGTTTCATTTCCAAATATTTAATAAATGAATCCTCCCTTTGGTATAGAAGATTAGCAAATGTAAACCACAAAAACTTGAACAAACTAGTTCGGAATGGGTCAGTCACAGGACTGGCAAAGAAGGAGTTGTATGTGATGACCACTGTGTTGCTTGTAAAAAAAGAAAGCAACATAGATCTTCTCATAAGTCCAAAAATTTGAATTCAGCCACAATTCCTTTATGTGTAAAGAGTTTGGGAAGAAAATCATATTGCTTGGTAATAATAGATGATTTTACATGATTCATTTGGGTTTTATTTTTAGAAACTAAATATGAAACTACTGAAATATTAAAATCATTTATCATCAAAATTGAGAACCAAATTGATCTAAAATTAATATTAGCCACAAACTGCTAAATCTAAAATTTTCCCACCATTGTCATCTTCAATCTTCATCTGAAAGCAAACTCTCTCAAAAACCTTCGTATCTCTTAAACCCGCCCTACTAACAATCAACAATTTTCCATGGCCACTCAAAACCTAGAGTTCAGACCGAATAACAACATCACCACATCACTTGAACCCATTGATGATCCCGTCTATGTTCCAGTTCTTCAATTCTTACGCCGTAGAAATTATGCTTTTGCAATCTCTATAGATGCAGTGATTTGTGAGTCACATATTCAGGAATTTTGGACTACATGTTTTATTCAGAGTAAACATGGAACAAAAGTCCTCATCGTGATGGTTCAAGGACTGAAGATCACCATCTTCTGTGCAAATATTCGACAACATTTGTAGTTGAACGATGCACATGGTGAATCTTCATTCACCAAAGAAGTGGTAAGTGCCACTTTCAAGGAAATATGATATGAAGAACCCTCCCAACATCCAACTTCTCCAAAGCACAGGTATATCACAATTAGTGAATCATTCTTCATATCTTTTTACATTGCTTGTCAAACAAGTCAGGAGGATGGAATCAAGTACCATTGGATCTAGTTAGGCTATCCCAAGCTATTAAACTCAGCTACTCAAACTCCCATACATATGTCTATTTTAGGAGGATGGAATCAAGTACCATTGGATCTAGTTAGGCTATCCCAAGCTATTAAACTCAACTACTCAAACTCCTATACATATGTTTATTTCCAAGGATGAAGATGTTAATACTACACTTCAGCATAACCCACTATCTCCCCCTTCCCATGCACTACAAACAGTGGAGACTGATGTGTTTGTAAAAGCATCTGACCTACATCCTTTAACCTAAGAGATTGATCCTAGGGAGGAAAGGATCAATATGGAAAAGTCAGTCTCTACTGCTCATCCATCAATTGATCAGCAGGACAAAGGCAATATACTTAAGAGTTTAATCATGAAAACTCACCTTGAGAATGTCTATATGGAGTCATTCTTTGAGGAGAGGAATCCAGGGTGCCAAGAAACCACATCTGGTGGTGAGGGTGCAGAGTCTTGGTCTAAGACCTCATCTCCTAAGGATTCCACACCTATAGATGAGGGAAGGTCCGAAAAAAATTCATGAATTGACAGCCCATAACCTTGAGCTTGCTCAAAAGCTGAATGCCTTACAAATTGAAAATGCAAGACTTCAAGTTTATGCTGAACGAGCCATAGTTCTCGAGTTTGATAACTGTATGCTTAAGGCTTCAGCAGAAAAAGTTACTAAGGTGCAATCTTAACTCAGGACTCTCTAACATCAAGCTACAAGAGTTACTTCCTTAGAGCAATAACTTACAACTCTTCAGCAATCTGCAGCCAGGGCAATAGATCTTGAACACAAGGTTGAATCACTTCAAGAGACCATTGACCTTTAGCAATCAATCATCCTAAGTTTTTAACTCTCAGCACCACAAGAACCTTTGGGTGTGCCTTCCTCTACCACTTAGTTTCATCTGGAATCTCAGATGATGCTACCAAAAAGAGGAAAGATGAGCCCAAAGAAGCTGAGGATATTCTCCAGGGATTGGCTGACCAAGTTGTACAATCTGCACAACCAATATCTCTTTCTTCTAAATGGACTGAAGATTATAAGAGTTTATCTAAAGCTGAAGTCAAACAGAAAGAGTTTCTAGGTAGGTATGGGTATGACAGTTCTAAAGAGAAGGATATGGAAGCTAGTAATCTGATGAGGAGGATGAACCAAAAGGTTCAACTTGGGAAGAGAAGAATGGCAGCAATGAAAAGATACAATGCTTCTACTTGCTCTCTCTTAAAAGAAAAAGATCTGATGAAAATCATCAAATAGAGAGCTTGTGCCCAGACTTGAAACCTCTCCCAAGGCACCTGCTGAAAAAAAAGCACCACTACTAAGAATGCTACCGAAAGTACTGAGCAAATCAGCTGCTGATGCAACTGCTGAAAGTACTAGAAAAGAGGTTTATTCAGCAAATGAATCCTCACACAAAACGATGGTTTACACAATAGGCACCCAGACCATGGAAGACGACATGGGAAGGCATAGGGTGACTCTTGAAGAGAGAGAAGAAAGATCAAGAGAAATGTCTCCACAACTACCGAATCCAAACCAATGGCGTCCATTTAAAAGAGAGAGAAGAAAGATCAAGAGAAATGTCTCCTAGCAGCTCAACTTTAGTTGAAAGGATTCAATTTTAGTAAGGTTATGGAATGGAGTATTGCTGAGATGAAATCAAAACTAATAGCTACAACTAATGCTGAGATGGAGAAATCAGCTGAGTTAGCTAGAAGAAAGAGAGTTGAATCGGAGAGAAAGCAAACAGAAAAGGTTCAACAAGAGTTAAGGGATAAGTAACAAATGAAGATGTTTCTTAAATACTTTGATTTCTCTGATAAACAAGTAATACCAATGAGTATGTCCACTCTTGATCTGAATATCAGAGGAATCGAACAAAAGGTTGCGGCTGGAGAGCTCCCAAAATTAAAAAAGCCAAGAAGCAATGGGAAAGACAGTAGACAAGAACAAACAAAACTGCTCAGAGGTCTTCCCATCTGCCAACCGAGCCTCTAGTATCCCTTTACTCTAAATCAACAACTAGCCAATCTCCTCAATCATTTCAAAGAAAAAGATAGAGCCTAAAAGAGTTGTAAAGGCAAGGGTTGTTGACCCAAAAGTGGAGTAGAAGATAATTGTGACAACTGGCTATTTCATGTCAATACTCGGTCCCGTCTTAGTCATAATTATGCATATTATACATGAGTTTTAATTGAGTTCTAATTATTTAAAGTCATTTCATGCATTTAAAATTTCATGCATCGGTGGTTCGGCGTAATTACCATGTTACATGTGGTACAACCAGTACACGCGAACGTTGGTGATAATTAATATATAAGTACTAATAAATATTTTAAAGGGTTTCAAAGTATTTTAGATTTAAAATTAAATACATTGCAAAAGCTTAAATTATAAATAAACTTAAACGCGTATATTGATATCTTATTCGGAACGAATACTTTTAATGCGACTACTAGATACACGATATATCATTAACATACAATCAATATTCAAATGTATGATATTTTATAAGCTCTTATAAATTTGGATGTATTTTAAAAAGTAAAAAGTAAAAAATATAAAAATATGTAAAAATACTTATATTGCAATAAATACCACCCATACTACACAAAAATTCAAAATCAACCCCTTCGCCCTACCTCTTGACCGTCCAGCCCCCCTTACTTTTTCTTTCACACAAATCTTGACAAAAATCATCTTTGACTTGTTGATGTTTGAGGAATCCTTTTCTTGTGAAACTTCCTTTTAACTCTAGAAGAAGCTTGTCACCATACCTCAATTAGAAGTCTTCTTCTTCTATTCTTGATAAATGAATCCAAGGCCCCAAATCCAAACAAAAGTGATTTTGTTTTGACATGAAAGCTTATAAAGACAACACTCCTTGCTTTTTCTTTTTCACCTAAGTCAAATCAAACCCTCATTCTCATTCTCTTCCTCTAAAATCGACCAAACCACCATCTACCCCATTACACCATATTTTAAAAGTAGAGTTCTACAAACCTATAGTGTTCCTAGTGCATCAAATGAATACCAAGTAATTTTTGAAGTTTCCTAGCATTATACAACAATCCTTCCATCTTTCCTGGATTGAATTAAGTAAGAACTTTCTCAACTTATATATATATATATATATATATATATATATATATATATATATTTGGATCGGGTTGGTTTAAATTAACAAGAACTTCTTCTTTGATTAGCAGCTAACGAATACTGAATCTAACATTAACTACTTACTATCACAACACAAATACTTTGAGAAAATGTAAATGATAAGTTGTTCTTTCAAAGTATTCATTTAATCAATCTTTTGAGTACAAATGATACAATCGGCAGCTTGCCTCTACTATACAAATGTAAGGACTTTTATACTATGAAATCTAAACAATAAGAATAAACTATTCTATGTTCAGAGTCTACAGCAAAACAGATAATATGTGTAGCATAGTTGGTAGGTTTAGTACTATGTTGCTCCAAAAGGTGAAACACAACAGGCGTCGACACAAACAGTCTTGTTCTGAGTAGTAGTTGATCAGCACCTCATGGAGTTCATTGTTGATAAGATGTAGTCGATCGGTAGCTCATCAGTAGAATGCTAATCAGCAGTTACTCAATATATGCTAATCGTTAGTTATTGAGCATATGAAGTTCGGCAGTGGATCCAGAACGTGGCTTAATTCGACAGTTAGTAGCCAGTGTAGAAATTATGAGTTTTCGGTAGCTCCATCCTCTTTGTAGATCAATAATTCCTCCTAGGATGATGCTACCAAACCTCTAACTTCATTCTTCAAGCGTTCTTATCAACAACAGTTCATACATGTATCCTCTTCTATCTCTTGTAGGGTTGTGAAGTGGTAAATTCACCAAATCCTTCATGTTATGCTAAGATAATTTGAAAAGATCATATTCTTTGACCTCAACTTTGACTTGTTCAGATAGAAAGAAAGATTTTGACTTGTTCTTTCTTCCTATGATGAAACTCTCAGCTTTCAAATCATAATACCATTTGATGATTGTTGTATTATCATTCTCCGAGTCTTCTGCTTCCTCGGATTCTAATAGTTCTTCTTCTTCTTTTGGATGTTTCAACCCATGTCTAATTCTTTCAACAATATTGGTGATGATCACTTTATCTGCTAAATCATCATATTGGCTCTGGGTAGGGGTTTAAGCTATTTCAGAAGCTTGTTGGACTTGTACAGAACCATGCTCAGTGGCTTGAGCAGGTGGAGAAGTAGTAGGAGGTGATTGTGATTGGTTGCTGGGTTTGGTAGATGGGATGGTTTTAGCAGCTTCAGACTATAGTTTCTTCTTCCTTTGTTCTTAAGCCTACCTTGATTTCTTTAGATAAGATTTGTAGACTGATACGTGTGAAAAGTATATATATTTTGATAAAGGTTTTTTGCATAGATTTAGTTTTAATTGATTATTACTAATACTAAATTACACACACAACAGTAAGTGTACCTGTCGTGTGGTAATATAGTGATGGTAAGAACCGAGCATCAATCCGTGGACACACCGAGCCTACTCAACAACCTTAATGATTGACTATCGGATTAGATCTTTATTTTAAGAAAATGAAAAATTGCATTGATGTAATTAAGAGTTTTAGGGTTTAGAAACAATAACTAAAGTAAAAATAAGATTGAAACTTTTGGATTTAAAACCAGGGAATAACGGCTATCATCCTAATTAGATTACATTTATGTGACTGTGATGAATTGGTAGTGTGATTAAAGATATTAATTAAAATAATTATGTTAATGTTTATAAATGTGAGCTGGCGCGATTTCTCGTCTATCCGCTCTGTAGTGACTTGGATCTCATCAGGATGATTACTGAATAAATCAAAGCCACTAGTAATGTCGGTAAATCGCCTGTGACCTTTTGACATATGATTTCTGAAAACATAACTTAATGTTAAAAAAAAGTTGATCAGGTTCCATTCTAACATACCATTAATTTTAGAAAATCATAACAATTACTGTAGATTTCTCAAACTAATAAAAGGGAACCCGTAAATGATCAGAAAGTTAAGCTGTATGATTTCTAATAACCATTTCTAGATTATTAGCCATGGATTTATTATGAAGACCGGTTTCAAGAATAAAAGTTAGTTCATACGTTTTTCTACCTTGTATGACATTCACAATTACAAATCATAAGTTTATAACTTCCCGTTCAAATGTGGATGCTACCCATCAAAAGTTTTCCCAAGATTACCATAACATTAACATAATAATCACACCATTAGTTCATCACAAATTACATAAGTTTCATCCAATCAGGATGATAATAAGAGTTTAGCTCATAATGAGCTTGCACATAACAATAAGTAACATAGAAGATAGATATGGAATCATCGGTGAAATGCAACAATCAAACCGGTGATCCACAATGGATGATGTTTGGACAATCCCAAGCTTCTTCCAAGTGTTATATGCACCTTCCGAGCCTCCAGATCATCTTTAAGTCTTGACTCCCGAGAGAATTTAGTAGAGTAACTCTCCCACCAAAAGCTTCCTCAAATGATGATATTAAGCCTCTATTTATAGGCTTTCTGGAGTGTTTAAGTACGGCTCCGTGCCTAAAAGGCACAGCCCCATGCTAGTACAATGCTTACGAAAGTTGGTCGGGTCGTACGTGCAGAAGGTGTCGGGCACAGCCCCGTGTTAAATGGGCACGGCCCCGTGTTTAAATTGGGCACCACCCCGTGTTTGGGGTGGGGCATGGCCCCGTGACAACTTTTGGGGGACAGTACTTTTTGTCTTGTAAGATGTCCAAACACGGGGGTGTGCCAATTTAAGCACATGGGTGTGTTTCAGGCAAGTCATGGGGGCGTGCTTAATGAGGCACGACCCTATGCTTGGACTCCAAAGCTTGGATTTCTTCAATTTATTATCAAATATGCTTCTTTTGTCCATCTTGCCCTTTTTAACACCTGAAAACACAATTTAACAATTTAAGTACATGATCATCATTTTAAGGGAGATATTAAGGAATAATTGATGTGCTTTTGATAGGAATTTTATATATAATTTAGAGCACATCAAACATCCCCACACTTGAACTTTGCTTGTCCTCAAGCAAAATCACTTAAAATGACAATTCCAACAAAAACCAAATAAATCAAATAATAAATATGTCTTTAGGGAAATACGCAAGTAAATATTATTTCATCCAAATGTAAACATTTTAAGCATATGTAGAATGATATCCTAGCAAGCAATAGATTAGTTAGTAAAGATTATTATCATATAAAAATCCACACTTCTCACAAGATGCACTCACACTTGGCTAAATATATGGAGTCATAATCAGAATTAAGTATGACCAATACGCTCATTTGCCTAGTATATATACGTGTGAAATCATATGCTTATTAAGGGATTGAATCTCCACCTACTTAGATATTTACTTGCATAAATCATTAGGTCTTTGATGGTTTGTAACTTGGCTCGGGCTTGGGTATGGATTATTGGAAAAAAGTTGCTAAATGCTAAAGACGACGGTATTGGCTTATTTTTTTTAACATAAACTACAAGGAAAGCAGTAGAAGGCTCCCTATATAATACTTCAAGCTAGAAGAGATATGCTAACTTGAGGACTCGTTTAAGGTCAGATTGTCAAGACCGTACTTTGCTTTCAAAAACCTTACTTCGTCTTTCACCCGAAGATACACAAAACTATCATTTCGTAAGGATCATTTGGCTTGAAGCCTAATAGCACCCAATCAGATCAGTTCCGTGTATTCGTATTGGACTCGGTTTGGTTCTTTTTGCATTTTCCATTGTGGGACCACTTTCCACAATTCGGGCATCTTTCATATCTCTTTGCCCGCCTCTTTATAGCGCTTTTTGAAATTCCATAAAATGGCGGAACTTGTTCTTTTTTTCTCCATTTCTTTCTTGCGTCGAACGTGAGGTTGAAAATTTGTTCGCGAATTTCTGGGGGTAGTCCAGGTTTTGCGTGGTGAAGGCAACAAAGTAAATCGAAATCAAAAGAATGCATTCCAGTTCTTTTAGGTCTACCGGTAAAAGACCAAAATTTTCTTTTTTTTTTTTTCTTTCTTTTTTTTATAAGCCAAAAACGTGTCTTTAACGAAAAACGAGTTTTGTTGAAGGCTTTTTGGTTAAGTGACTTGGTGGTTTGGGTGATCAAGAAATAAAACGTTTAAGCTCAACGAGGCTAACTAGGGTTGACGTTCGGGTAAGGAAAGTTAAAAGAAAAATGGTGGGGGCTTGAATGGTTAAGGTTTCCTAATGCCTAACTCATTTTTATTCAACAAATACTAATTAAGGTCTTGAAATGTATACCCAAAGCAAGTTCTAATCACACGTATCATAAGGCACCCTCAATTAAATCCAGAATGAAAGTAGAATTGCATGAATACAAAAGCTGTTTAAGGCTCAAAAATAAACTCACATAAGGATGGAATTAGGTAAATGTGTTTTCATTTTACATGTTTAATTTTTATTAAATCATTGCCTTTAAACATATCACAACAAAAACATTTTCAATTTTATTTGGATGTCATCTTTTTTACTTATTTATTTTCCGAAAACGTATATTTATGATTTAGTTTATCAAAAATTGTTTAAATTTTTGGGTTCTTGTCACAAAAATTAATGGTTAAGTGATTTTTCTAATATTTTTTCAATATGGTCCTTTTTAGCAAAGTGTCAAATGTGTAAATTACCCCATCCCCACACTTAAAATGCACATTGTCCCCAATATGATTAATAAATTAAAACAGGAAAAGGTGATGAAATAACTCCCCTAAAAATGATGAATTTGACACTTGTGTTGAAATCCTTAGTCGCCTTAAATTGTGAGAATTCTCGGGATCACCTGAAATAACATCAATTTATTGAAAACATTAAAATTCTAAACACACGAAATAAAATAAAATGACATAATTAAAAGATAGATTACACGAAACAGTCGTGCCCGAGCCCCGAAAGTGATACTAGTTTCAAGGGCTTTGTGGCGGGATATCCCCCACTCGTGATACATCCGGTTCCTGATGTACGTGACATCG
The DNA here is from genome assembly GCA_025506505.1 of Flaveria sonorensis. Lineage (NCBI taxonomy): Eukaryota > Viridiplantae > Streptophyta > Magnoliopsida > Asterales > Asteraceae > Flaveria > Flaveria sonorensis. The sequence continues at coordinate 46,125,836 of CM046437.1, read as the reverse complement.
TTGCTTAGGTCATCCACACTAGAATGTAGATTTTTGACTTGGTTGAATGCTTGTTGTGCGTATTCAAATGATCGCCTTTCATGGTTGCTGGTGGTTTGGATTGCTTCATAAAGGTCTAACATACTCGAGAATTCACCAGCTTGTGAACTGGAAGCCCCGGCTTCTTCATGCTATGCTGGCATATCGTGGTCCATGATGATTTCTTCGGGATCTGCCGGATCCCAGATTTGTCCCTTTCTATCCATAAACCTCGGCTGTCCATTTGGTAGGTTTGTTATCATATAAATATTCGTGCAAATGGTCAAATCCAACAGTCCTGGCATCACTCCTTCAGTTCCCTCCGTGTTACACCCATAGCTCTCGTATAGGTTTAGAATCCAGCTTCCTGTTAGAGCACCTGCAGTTGCATTTCTAGAAAATAGATTACAAAATAAATACCCAATATTACATGGCAATTGATTCATCATACAATATAAAATGAATAAGTCCCTCAAACTAACAACTCCCTCGCTTTGACAATGAGCTATTATCGAATGACTAAGTAACCGATGTATGTAACGCAGCAACGGGTCTCGAATTTGACTGCTTTTGGTTTTACTTGAGTTGAATACCCCTGTTCCAATTTCCTCCCAAAATGTTTTTATCATGGCACCACTTTTCGCGTCCCTACTTTCCTCATCTAGAAAGGTATGGTATGCTGGCATTCCTGATATTGCTTACTCCTCCATCTCTTGTTCTGTATAGATACAGAGATAGACACCGAACAAAGCGACGGATGTTTTTCGCCAACGTCCCCCAAGTCTGAATTAAACTGCTTGATCATCCCACGGGTCAGAGTCTTTTATGCTAAATCTAAAAGATGCCAAAAATTCAAGAGTCAGTTCATAAACAGAAGGTTTGTTTTATGAAAACAGACGCTTCCACTGAACACTCAATAAATTATTATATCTTTTGAGCTGTCCGACGGCCGCCAAGGTTTCTTCATCTACTTGTAGATGTGATTTTTCGACCCTTTGTAACAGTCTTTGCAGCTTGTCAAGTCACCATCTTTCGCGGCTTTCTACGAATTGTAAATAGGGACGATTCATGATCTTGAAATTTTAAACAATAAGTTAAAGTATACAAAAAAAATTTCTAGAATAGTTTCATTATGTTAGTGATAAACATGGGTTTCATGAGACATAACACCATATTTGTTCAACTCCTGTTTAATAATAGTTAAAAGTTGACATTCAAGAAAAACTGTTAAACATGGGGGTGCATCTCGTGAAACATGGGGGTGCGGTTAACATTTTGAGGTATGAAATTAACTCGAGCACGCGTGGTTTTGTTTGTAAACCTTTGGTTAAGCATTGGTTTAACATTTTCTTGCTTGAAAAACCAAAGTTACACATGTATCATTTTAATCACTTGTTAATAATTCAAGGTACTCAAAATATATATAGTGTTTAACACCCCTTGTTGACAATTAAACTCTTATAACTTGAATGCGCTTAACAATGATCAACCACGAATTATGAAGATAGTCATGTTAACAATGAAAGGAAAAACATAAACAACAATAAACTAACTAAACATAAAAATTAACAAACTAATTAGCTACAAAGATAAACATGAACACAAAAGGTTTAAATTATTCCTCATTCCATATAACATTGATTACAAGGTTTTACATATAATGGCTAGGATTTCGGTTGTTTAGAGACCTAATCACCTAACTAAATGTAAATGATCATCATTATAACTAGGAATTAACAATACTAACCTCTTAAACAATTAAACTTGAAAGGAAGTGGAAGAATACTTGAAAATAACAAAGGAAAATGAAAAAGGTGATGAAAATGGAAGTGAATGCGGAAGAAAACCGGCATACCTTCGGTTTTTAACATGTGAAATTGATGGGGAACAAGATAAATTGCTAAAACAAGTCAGATGGTGTCATGGTATGTCAGTCACGGGGGCGTGCCTCCTCTTTATCGCCCGGTTTCAGTTTTTTTTTGTTCCGTTTTTTTGCGTTACGCGTTACGTAATTTACCCGGTTAAGTTTTATCACTCCCAAATCACCAGAGAAGTTATGAAAATAGTCCTAAACTTAATTTAAAGTAAGCCAAATGACAATCACATTTCCTAAGGTCCTACGGTTACATGATACATTAAAACCCGAAAGTCTAAAACTGTAAAACTAGACTCCTTAGCGCTCATCAGCGCATATAACACATCGCGAAATACTTCTAAAAGAAGCCTCCACACATTTTGTGTGGAAGATTTGGGATGGGATAGTGTGAAGTGCGGTTACTTAATTCCGCAAGCTGACGGTTGACGGAAACGAGTTCCTCGCCCATTTCTTGAACTTTTTGGATGAGTTCAGCTAGGCATTGGGATGCGATGAGGTTCGTCTTAGTCAATTGCTTTATTAGTTCATGTAATTTGAAGAAGTATTCTTGAGTCGTTGGCTCTCGTGTTTCAGAACGCCGTTTCTTCGCAGGATTCCAGCTTGAACTTCCGTGACTTGATTCTTTCATTTTTGTGACATTTTTAAGAAGGAATGGATGTGATGAAAGCTTGGAAAAAGTGTTGTATTTATATGTAGGTCGGGGAAGTTGATCACAGGGGCGTGCTTGGCCAGGCACGACCCTGTGTTTGTCAGAATTCGTCTTAAATTCGACCTGCAACGTTCCAGAATCATCAGCGGAGATCATGGAAAATTTTTGTCAGAGGCACGGGGGCGTGCTTCATGAGGCACAACCCCATTTTTGTGCTTGTAAGGTCCTAGAAAAAGTTTAAAAATCAAAGAAAAACCTATGTACAGGTGCCGCGTTTAGGTTTTGGGTCTTTGGCGTGACCCTTCCCCACATTTAGTCTTTGTAGGGGTGGAGGTGTAATTCCTCCAAGAAAATCTTGGTTGGTCCATCGGTGTATGGTTTCAAACGATGACCATTTACTTTGAAACTTAAATCGTCATAGTGGTTGATTTCGATGGCACCGTTCGGAAAAATGTTTTAAATCGTATAAGGTCCGGACCAACGTGACTTAAGCTTTGCAGGAAACAGATGTAAACGAGAGTTATACAGTAAGACATGCTCTCCCACATGAAATCGTTTAGTGTTCTTTAATCAAGAGTCATGGAATTTCCTTGTCTTTTCCTTGTAAACCCTAGCATTTTCATATGCTTGTTCTCTCAGTTCTTCCAGTTCGTGGATTTGTAGAAATCGATTTTTTCCTGTAATGTTTTGGTCTAGGTTTGCTGCTTTAAGTGCCCAATAGGCTTTGTGTTCCAGTTCTACAGGTAGATGACATGACTTCCCATAAACTAATTTGAACGGTGTGGTGCCAATGGGAGTCTTATAGGCTGTCCTAAAAGCCCATAATGCATCATCCAGCTTGGTAGACCAATCCTTGTGATTTTGACCTACAGTTTTCTCGAGGATCCGTTTGATGCCTTGGTTAGTGACTTCAGCTTGCCTATTTGCTTGTGGATGATAAGCAGTTGTAAAACGATGGTGCTCCATAACGAGCCATTGCTCTTTCAAGCTGGTTGTTACAGAAATGCGTTCCTCAGTCACTAATTAAAGCCTTGGGGGCACCAAAATGAGAGAATAGTTTCTTAAGGAATCTGATAACGTTTCTTGCATAATTGGTAGGTAGGGCTTGAGCTTCGGCCCATTTTGAGACATAATCGACTGCTACCAAGATGTAACGATTGCCAAAGGACACCGGGAATGGCTCCATGAAATCAATACCCCATATATCAAATACCTCGCATACTTGAATGGGTCTCTAAGGCATCTCATCCCGTGTTAAGATATTGGTTGCTCTTTGACATGCATCATAGGTGCGTACCATGTTGTGAGCATCCTTGAAGATCGTGGGCCAGTAAAATCTAGAGTCAAAGACTTTCTTGGCTGTGAGGGTTGCTCCATGGTGTCCTCCTATGGGTCCTTCATGACAGTGCCTTAGAATTTGTTCCGCTTCACTTCCGTTCACGCATCTTCAGATCAGTTGGTCTGCACCGATTCTGAATAGATACGGATCTTTCCAATAGTTATACTTAATGTCAGCAAAGAATTTTTTCTTTTGCTGATAAGTCATTCCTTTGAGAAGGACTCCGCTTGCCAATTAATTCGCAAAATCGGCAAACCAAGGATGTTCATTGATTGACGATTGGATGCGCATAAGGAATTCATGAGGAAAATTATCGTTTATTTTGGATTCCTTAGTTTGTGAATGTCTTGAATCTTCAAGCTACGAGAGATGATCTGCCACCAGATTTTCTACTCCTTTCTTATCGGGAATTTCAATGTCGAATTCTTGAAGCAAAAGTATCCAACGAATCAGTCTTGGCTTTTCATCTTGTTTATGGAATAGATAACGAAGGGCTGCATGATCGGTGTAAACGATTATTTTTGAAAGGATTAGATACGAGCGGAATTTGTCAAATGCGAAAACTTCGATAAGAAGCTCTTTCTCGGTGGTGGTGTAGTTTTCTTGTGCATCATTTAGGGTTTTGCTCGCATAGTGAATTGGGTGGAATTGCTTGTCTTTCCGTTGGCCTAACACGGCTCCTACCGCGAAATCGCTTGCGTCGCACATGAGTTCAAATGGTAGCGTCCAATCAGGGGAAACCATGATCGGAGCTGTTACTAGTCTCCCCTTAAACAAATTGAATGCACTAATGCATTCATCTAAAAATACGAATTGTGTGTCTTTCTCAAAAGTTGAGCCATTGGTCGTGCGGTTTTTAAGAAATCTTTGATGAAACGACGATAGAATCCTGCATGACCTAGGAAGCTTCTGATTTCTTTCACAGTTGTGGGATATGGAAGTTTGGAAATAGTGTTGACTTTGGCTTGATCAACCTCAAGCCCTACTCGAGAGATTTTATGTCCTCACACTATTCCTTCAGTAACCATGAAGTGGCACTTTTCCCAATTCATAACAAGGTTAGAATCTTCACATCTAACCAACATCTTTTCTAGATTTTCAAGACATTATTCAAATGAGTTCCTAAAGATGGAGAAGTCATCCATGAAAACTTTCATTGAATGTTCAATCATGTCTTGAAAGATTGCTACCATGCATCTTTGAAATGTAGCAGGGGCATTGCACAATCCAAAAGGCATTCGCCGATAAGCAAATATGCCATATGGACAGGTGAATATCGTTTTTTCTTGATCTTCGGGAGCAATAGGAATTTGGAAATATCCTGAGAAACCATCAAGGAAACAATAGAACATTTTTCTAGATAATCTCTCAAGCATTTGGTTGATAAAAGACAGAGGGAAGTGATCTTTTCTTGTGGCATCATTGAGTTTGCAATAGTCGATGAAAATCTCAATCCTATAACCGTACGAGTTGGAATAAGCTCATTCTTCTCGTTAGTTACAACAGTCGTTCCTCCTTTCTTTGGAACAACTTGGACGGGACTGACACAAGGCAAATAAAAATAAGGTAAATCAAACCCGCATCTAGCAGTTTGATTACTTCTTTTTTTTACAATCTCTTCCATGCTCGGATTTAAACGTCTTTGAGGTTGAATGACGGATTTGAAGTTCTCCTCCATCAGTATTTTGTGAGTGCAAAAGGATGGATTAATTCCCTTGATGTCCATGATTTTCCATGCAATTGCTCGTTTAGGTGCCTTAAGCACATTGAGCAACTTGTTCTTCTCATCATTTGATAAGGCGGATGAGATTATTACAGGAAATTGAGATGTGTTTTCATGAAAGGCGTATTCAAAATGAGATGGAAGTTCCTTGAGCTCTAAAACCAGAGAATCTTTGATAGAAGGTTTGGCTTTAGGTTCTAGTTCTTGTTCGATGATCTCAAATGCTTCTTGATGAGATAATGTTTCATTAACTTCTAGTTCTGAATTTGATTCTCACAGATGGGTTTGAAGGTTTGGACATCTATTAATTGAGTACTGCAATCTTCATATTCAAGAGATTCTCTTAAATGACAGCTTATGATTGAATCACAAACATCAATGTAATAGAGTGAGTCATCATGATATTGAGGATGTTTCATGGATTGTCCTATGTCAAATGTCACTTCCTCCTCATCCACTCGAAGTGTAAGTTTTCCGGTGCAAACGTCAATGAGAGCTCGAGCAGTTGCTAAGGCATAAGGTTAATGCTAGCACCTAAATCAGCTAACACATTACTAACAGAAAGATTTCCTATTAGGCAAGGTATGGTGAAGCTTCCTAGATCAGTCATCTTTTGAGGTAGTTTGTTTTGAAGAACTGTAGAGCATTCCTCATTTAAAACTACATGTGATAACTCTTCCAGTTTCTTTTTGTTTGACAACACACCCTTTAAAAACTTAGCATAATTTGGTATTTGGGCTAAGGCTTTCACCAAGGGCAGATTGATATGGAGTTGCTTGAACAACCCTAAGAATTTGCCATATTATGCCTCCACTCGTTGTTGTCTCAAACTACCTAGATATGGAGGTGGTGCAACATAAGGTGGCGGTGGTACGTATTTCTTGGCTGGTTCTTCAGCAGCAATATGTTGCTTTTGCTTATCACTTGCATTACTTAGAGTTTCGGTTTTCGTTTCTTCAAGGATTGGTTGTAATGCAGGTGCGCCACCTTGAGTGGTTTTGCCACTCCTTGTGGTGATGGCTTTCACTTGAGCATTAGGGTTTGTCATGGTGTTGCTAGGCAAAGCACCTTGGGGTCTTTCAGATAGTTGCTATGCTATCTGACCTACTTGGTGTTCAATGGTTTGCAATGATGCTTTGTTGCTTTTGATGTCAGCCTCGTTTCTTTGGAACCTCTCCTCATTTCTTCGATCAGATTTCCGGATGTATTCATTTGTGGCTTGTGTAGTTATCAACAATTGCTGCAATAATTCTTCCATTGATGATGCTCCACGGTCTTGGTTACTACTGCTTGGACCTTGGTATGGTGGTTTTTATTGTTGGTAAGGTGGCCTTCGGGTGAATCCAGATGAAGATTGGTTGTTACCAGATTCTCTGTAATTCGAGTTGTTCCTCCAAATTGAGTTGTTGTTATATGAGTTGTTTGGGCCTCCTATGTAATCAACATCTTCAACCATCATAATGCCTTGTGGGCATTCGTTGGTCTTATGTGAATTTCCACATGTGTTGCATCGTGTTGGGGTTTTCTTCAGTTCGGCTTGCAATTGTTCGAATAGTTTGGTTAGGGCTTCTAACTGGGCTGCAATTAGTGTTTCAGAGTCTACTTGATGAATGCCTTTAGAACTAGGTTTGTTTCTTAAAAGATTATAAGCAAAGATCTTCTTAGCTGCTCTTTCTAGGGCTTGGTATGCCTCGGTTGGCATGACACTTCCGAAATCTCCTCCCGCACTTTGATCGATAGCTTGTTTGTGTGCTCCGCTAATTGCATCGTAAAAGGTTTGACACTGCAGCCACAGATCAAGTCCGTGATGTAGGCATCTCTGAAGGAGACCTTTGTATCTCTCCCATGATGCATGTAAGGATTCATCATCGTCTTGGTGGAAGCTTGTGATGCTGCTTCTCAATTTGGTAGTGCGATCGGGTGGAAAGTATTTCAATAGGAATTGTTCAGCCATTTCCGCCCATGTAGTGACGGAACTAGGTGGAAGCGAATCGAACCAATCAATGGCTCGGCCTCGAAGTGAAAATGGAAAAAGTCTTAGTCTAATGGCATCGTCTGAACAGTTGTTGATTTTGAAAGTTGCACAGATACGCATGAATCATGAGATGTGAGCTTTAGGGTCTTCATCTTGCAATTCGTGGAACTAAACAGAGTTTTCTACAAGTTGTATAATAATCTTGAAATTGTTGGCCGCTATTGCTGGTTGGACAATACTAGACTCGTAACCATCGATTGACGGTGTGGCATAGTGTGTCATCTTCATTTCCTCGTCTTGGTTATCCATGTCTTATTCGAATGGTGTACCTTCTAAAACTTCTTCTTCGATAATCTTTGTTGTTTGTTGAGGTCTTTCGCGTAACCTTTGACAAAAAAGTCATTCGGGTTCCGAAAGAGGTGAGACAAGCTCAGGACTAGACGAGTCGGACATACACTAACTTAAGGAAGCATAAACTTACTAAGACTTAGAATGAATTAGGCAAATGTAAATAAACTAACTAACTAACAAAAATAAAAAAAAATTGAACAAAAATAGATAAACAAGATATAGACAAGATAGTCAAAAATTTAGATTGTCTTTCAAAAATGCCGTGTGTCCCCGGCAAAGGCGCCAAAATCTTGATGCGTGTGAAAAGTATATATATATTTTGATAAAGGTTTTTCGTACAGATTCAGTTTTAATTGGTTAATACTAATACTAAACTACACACACAAAAGGCAAGTGTACCTGTCGTGTGGTAATATAGTGATGGTAAGAACCAAGTATCAATCCGTGGACACATCGAGCCTACTCAACAACCATATGATTGACTATTGGATTAGATTTTTGTTTTGAGAAAATAATAAATTGCATTGATGTAATTAAGATTTTTAGGGTTTAGAAACAATAATTAAAATGAAGTAAAAATAAGATTGAAACTTTTGGATTTAAAACCAGGGAATAAAGACTATCATCCTAATTAGATTACACTTATGTAACTGTGATGAATTGGTAGTGTGATTAAAGATATTGATTAAAGTAATTATGTTAATTTTTATAAATATGAGCTGGCGTGATTTCTCGTCTATCCGCTCCGTAGTGACTAGGACCTCATCAGGATGATTAATGATTAAATCAAAGCTACTAGTAATGTTGGTAAATCTTCTGTGACCTTTTGCCAAATGATTTCTGAAAACATAACTTAATGTTAAAAGGAGAGTTGATCAGGTTCCTTTCTAACATACCATTAATTTTAGAAAACCATAACAATTACTATAGATTTCTTAGACTAATAAAAGAGAACCCGTAAATGATCAGAAAGTTAAGGTGATATGATTTCTAATAACCATTTCTAGGTCATTAGCCATGGATTTATAATGAAGACCGGTTTCACGAATAAAAGTTAGTTCATAAATTTTTTAACCATTTATGACATTCATAATTACAAATCATAAGTTTATAACTTCTCGTTAAATGTAAATGCTACCCATCAAAAGTTTTCCCAAGATTACCATAACATTAACATAATATAAATCACACCATTAGTTCATCACAAATTACATAAGTTTCATCCAATCAGGATGATATTAAGAGTTTAGCTCATAATGAGCTTGCACATAACAATAAGTAACATAGAAGATAGATATGGAATCATCGTGAAATGGAACAATCAACTAGTGATCCACAATGGATGATGTTTCGATAATCCTGAGCTTCTTCCAAGTGTTGTATGCACCTCCCGAGCCTCCAAATGATCTTCAAGTCTTGATTCCCAAGAGAATTCAGCAGAGTAACTCTCCCACCAAAAGCTTCCTTAAATGATCAACTTAAGCCTCTATTTATAAGCTTTCTAGAGTGTTTAAGCATGGCCCCGTGCCAAAAAGGCACGGCCTCGTGTTAGTACAATGCTTACGAAAGTTGGTCTGGTCGTACGTGCAGAAGGTGTCGGGCATGGCCCCATGTTAAATGGGGCACGACCCTGTGTTTGGGGTGGGGAACGACCCCACGACTTAAGGGGCACGGCCCCGTGACAACTTTTGGGGGACAGTACTTTTTGTCCTGTCAGATGTCCAAACACGGGGGCGTGCAATTTAAGCACGGGCGTGTTTTTCAGGCAAGTCATGGGGGCGTGCTTAATGAGGCACAGCCCCATGCTTGGACTCCAAAGCTCGAATTTCTTCAATCTCTTATCAAATATGCTTCTTTTGTCCATCTTGCCCTTTTTAACACCTGAAAACACAATTTAACAATTTTAAGTACATAATCATCATTTTAAGGGAGATATTAAGGAATAATTGATGTGCTTTTGATAGGAATTTTATGTATAATTTAGAGCACATCATAGACCCTCATCAATTTTTTTCCACTTCCATAGTCTCAGAATCGTTTGTCAGATTCCTTAGTCTTAGCCTTGTCAAATAAGCTATCTCAAACCAGTTGAAGCATACTAGTTGGTTCCTTGAGTAAGCCATTCTACTAGTTGTTGATCTGGTTATGATATAAGTATTTTTCTTTTGATAATATTCCCACTCCACTATGGGATCATATGCTAATAGTGGAATTTCAAGAATCTCTTCACCAGCATCAAACTTGACTAAGGTTAGTACTTTATGCAACAACATCTTGTATTTGTCATTCTTGCATCCAAAGATGCTGAAGTACTCAGCAATTTGCTCTAGAATTTCAAGGGCAGATCAAGTACTTCATTTTTATGGTCATAGTACATTATCTCTCCATTTTCCCTCTTGACAACAAATTTCTCCATCTGAGCAAGATACCCGGCAGCAAACACCTTTGTTCCTTTGATTATCTTTTCCTCTACTTCTAGATAAACAATCCTTGCTTTTATAACTTTATTTGGTGCTTTCTTCTTCTTTGCAAGGATTGAGAATATGGGCTGACTATCATCATAGGTAGTTGATTTAGAGTTAGGAGATGATAGAGGCTCAGTCAACAGATGGGAAGACTTTTGAATGACTTTCTTTGTTTTGTCTTTCCCATTGCTCCCAGGCTTTTTCAATCTTTAGGAGCTCCAGCAGTAATCTTTTGTTTGATTCCTCTGATATTCAGATCAAGAGTTGACATACTAATTGGTCCTACTTGTCTACCAGAGAAACCATAGTATTTGAAGAATTGTTTCATTTGTTGCTTATCCCTAAACTCTTACTGAACTTTTTCAGCTTGCTTCCTCTCTGACTCAGCCCTTTTTCTTCTAGCTGACTCAGCTGTTTTCTCCATCTTAGCATGAGTTGTAGCTATCAGTTTAGATTTAATCTCAATAGTGATCCACTCTATATTCTTATTAAAAATTGAATCCTTTCAACTCAAGTTGAGCTGCTAAGAGACATTTTTCTTCATCCTTCTTTTTTGCTTTTTAGTGGAGATCATGGGTTTTGGTTTGACAGTTACAGTTGTTGAAGCCTGTTGATTAGCTGTTCTTTAGGTGCTTTTGGCAGATGGCCTGGATGACTTAGATGACACCTTCTTAATAGCTTTGGCCTTTGATTTAGGTGGAGCTTTTGATGTTGATCTGCTGGGTTCACCACAACGGTTGAATTCTTTTGTTGCAGTTCTTGCAATTTTCGATTCCTTTGCACTTTTGATTAGTGCAATGATGTTCTTCTTACCAAAGGACTCTTGAGATATGCCTGCCTTCAGTTCTACAACTTCTTCTTCAACATTATGTGGGAACAGTTCCACCTTCTTAGTCATTAGAAATCTGGCCGTTGATTTCTGCGACTCAATTTCAATTTCCTCTTCAGCAGTCATAGGTCTCTTACCTTTATCAGAGGTAGAGAGTTCAGTAAGTCAGACTACCGAAGGTCTAATGGTTACACCTGATACCTCACCAGCTGACTTGGGACCATCGGTAGTTGTCTAAGCTCTTTCAACATCATTAGTGACTTCTAGGCCATCAGTTTCCACATTCACCTAAGAGTTAATTGGGGTTTCAGTTCAATCTCTGGTTGACCAAATATCACCTCAACTGATTTTGGAGTTTAGATCAGGTGTGTCTATTTGTTGTTTATTAGGTTGGGTTGGTTCAGCTTTAATAGTCACCCATGTCTTCCATATCACCTTCCATGGTCTGGGTGCCTCTTGTGTAAACCACCATTTTGTCTAAGAATTCATCTGCCTAATGAGCCTCTTGTATAGTGCTTTCAGTAGTTGCATTAGCAGCTGATTTGTTCATTACTTCCGTAGCTTCTAATTGCACTTTCAATAGTGGTGCTTCTTCTTCAATAGATGTCTTGGTAGAGGCTTTAAGTCATATCACTATCACTCTCTTTGATGATTCTTCATCAGTTCTTTTTCTTTTTAGAGAGAGAAGTGAAGAAGTGCTGGATCTCTTCATAATTACCATTCTTCTCTTCCCAAGTTAAACATTTTGGTTCATCCTCTTCATCACCCTCCTAGCTTTTATATTTTTCTCTTCTGAGCTATCATAGCCATACCTATTGAGAAACTTATTCAGATTGACTTCACCTTCCTATAGAGGCTCATATTGGTCAGTCCATTTAGAAGAGAAAGAGATTGGTTGTGCAGCATGTACAACTTGGGTAGCCAATCTTATATTATCTGCTTTTTTGGGCTTATCTTTCCCCTTTTTAGTAGCATCACCTGAGATTCTAGATGATACAAAGTTACTGGAGGAAGGCACATGCAAAGGTTCTTATGGTGCTAAGAGTTGAAGATTCAGGATGATGGATTGTTGAAGGTCAATGGTCTCTTAAAGTTGTTCCACTTTGTGCTCAAGATCCATTGCCTTTGTTGTTGCGAAAGAGTTGTGAGTTGTTCTTCAAGAATGGCAACTCTTGCAGCTTGCTGTTGGAGAGTTCTGAGTTATGTTTCCAACTCAAATACTCTATCTGCTAAAGATTTCAGTAGACAATTCTCAAATTCGAGAACTGTGGCTCTTTCAACATAACCTTGAACCCTTGCATTTTCATCCTGTGAGGCATTTAGTTTTTTAGCAAGTTCAAGGTTATGGGCTGTCAATTCATGGATTTTTTTTGCATACTTCCATCATCCACAGATGTGGAATCTTTGGGAGATAAGGTGCTAGGCCGAGCCTCTGCACCCTTACCACCAGATGTGGTTTCTTGGCACCCTGAATTCCTCTCCTCAAGGAATGACTCCAAAGGGACATTCTCAAGGTGAGTTTCCATGGTTGAGGTCTTAGTGGTATGGTCATGCTGTCACCCTGACACTCAGTGACCTCAAGCATATGTGCGAACAGGGGAGTTTCCTTCCCAAAAAAAGATTTGGGAGTGGCCTTGTAACACCCCGAATTTTATTTGAAGGAAGAGAAAGGGAAAGTATGAAGAAAGAAAAGATAATGGACACAAGTGGAGGGGCCAAAGTGGTAAAAGGACAAAAGTCCATTATTTTAATAATAAAAGAGGTATGGCCATCTCTTTAAAAGCAAATCTGCTTTTGGCTCTCGGCCAAAGCAGAAAGAAGAGGAAGCTTTTGAGTTTTTGAGAAGAAGAAGGAAGAAGAAGTTGCAAAAGGTTAGTTCTTGAGTTATGTTCGGTTTTAACTTAGTTTGCAGCTTGTAACCGAAGTTCTCGGTGTTTAGAGGTTGTGTTTGGGATTTTTGAAGCTACTGTTGTAAGTGGGTTTCGGGTTGGAGGTGTTTTGTTTCGAAGATCTGCTTCAAGGTGAGTTCTAGATCCCCTTTTTTACTGATTTTCTAGGTGTTTGGGGCTGTTATGCATACTGGACAGAAGGTTTTCTAAACCAAACCATGAATTTAACTTGATGTACGACTGGGTGCTATTGGTGTATGTTTTTAGATGTTTTCCTAAGATGTGTATGATGTGTAGTTTGTTCTAAGTGTGTAGTATGATAGATCTGTGCTAAGGATGTGTTAGAACGATGATTGGGGACTAGAAATGGCATAAGTTGCATTGCAGGTTAGTTTTTGTTCATCCATATTCTTTTATTCATCCGCATTTGCTACAATGTCTCCTACATTTCTTTGGGAACTTAGTTTTTATTATGAAAGTTTGGGAAGTAGAATTTAAGTGCTAAGAAATGATGTCTTGTGTTGGCTTATGCTTGATGTATGCATGATGTTGTGATGTAGTTTATGTTGTGTGTGTGGTGTGTTATCTTTCTTCGTTAAAACCGTTTTCAAAACGTATGTATTATGTTATATTATACGTTATGTATGATGTATGACTTTACGTGGTTTGATGTATGGCTATGAATGAACGTAAAGTATTATGTAACGAAGTGAAAGATAACGATAATAAAAAGTGGAACGTAACAAATGAATGAAAGACTTGCAAGCAATGAGGTGAGCGACCATGTTTTAGCAAAGACTCAAATAGAGTGCAATCAGTGAGATTGCCTCGAAGGGAGTTCAATCCGCGGGGTTGGCTCGAAGGGAGTACAATCATTTAGATTGGCTCGAAGGGAGTCTATTATTGACTTGAAGGGAGATCGATCCTTGGATTCGACTCGAATGGGATCCTTGTCGCGTACCCCGGTACTGTCGGTATTCGGACATGAGTCGGGTATTGCATGAGACATGATTCAGATTAAAGTGAAAGATAATGATGAAAGTACAAAACGTACGAAATGAACGATGAAGATAATAATAAATATTATCAATGTGTACGTATGATGTGTGATCGCATACGATTACGAAGGTTATGATTTAAAGAAAGTAAAGTATTTTATTTATTAAACTAGAACTCACTCAGCGTCGCTGACTTTTTGTATGCATGATAGTTGGCAGGTATTTTGTTGATGCTGAGGAGTTGCAGGCATGGATGCATACGCTACTAGGAACGTTTCGAGACTGGCATCCACATTTTGATATGATGTTGTAATCTGATATGTTTTTAATTATTAATGAAAGTTTTTAAATTCCGCTGCAAAAGTAACGTCTGTTTTAAATAAATTATGCGATGACGGTCCAGCTGTAAGCGTCCTGGGAACGGGGCCTTACAAGTTGGTATCAGAGCTAAAGTTTAAGAGAATTGGGTAAATATTTTCCATAACCTAATCTTAAATTGAGAATGAGACAGAAGGAAAGGGATGTCAGTCCTAGTAGCTACATGCCTGCTGGTAAAAGTTTTACGTAAAGGTTTTATGTAAGTTAATGTTAACCGGTATTATGTGCGCATGTTATATGGCTTGTGTGCTTTTGTGTAGATTTAGGTACTGATGTAGTCAGGATAGGAAATGCTTGGGGAATGAAGAGTAAAGTAAGTGGCTAAACACAACTAGCCACTGTGATTAGGGACTTACTATACTTGACATAACTTGAGCTATTACCTTCATTGACCGTGTTGGTGTTTGAATCTTGTAGTGTTTAGATGGTTGGCGGAAGGTCTTTTGAGGCTTCACGAGGTGGAGGTCGGGGTGGACGTGGTGATAGGCCGCGTGCCACGAGGAGCAAGGCTAAGACTACTAAAACGGCTCCTGATGAGCCAGCGCTTCGTCACCAGGAAGATGAGGACGGGAGTGCTAATCTGAGAGCCTCAATAAAGGAGGCAGTAGCAGAGGAAGTCCATCAAGTCATGCAAACAATTCTTCCGACTGTAGTGACCGAGGTCATTAGAGCTATGAAGGAGGATGAGAAGAAGGAGAGTGAGAAGAGGAGAACCGCACGACGAGGAGGTGCAGCTGGAGGTTCTAGAGATATAGAGCAACCCGATGCTGACATGGTTGTCTCCAGTGGCGATAAGGAGGAGGAGGAAGCTGTGGAGGAGGCTGTGAAGGGATGCAGCTATGGAGTATTCCAAAGGTGTAGGCCTCCTGTGTTTGATGGAAATGGGAGTGCTGCTGCTGCACAACGTTGGGTGAGAGAGATGAAAGCGGTACTTGAGATTTACGAGTGCCGCGAGGATCAAAAGGTGAATTTTGCTACCCACTCATTTGTGGATTCAGCCTTGTGCTGGTGGGACAACATTGTCCAAGCTGAGGGCACCAGAGCTATCGGGAGGATGAGGTGGAAGGATCTGAAAAGGTTGGTGGTCGAGGAGTTTTGCCCTCACAGGGAGCTCGACAAAGTTGAGAGGGAGTTTCTACAGCTACAGGCAGGAACGATGACACACCAGCAATACACCATAAAGTTCAACGAGATGGCAAGGCTGGTGCCAGATCAGGTGACGCCTGTGTCACGAAAGATCAAAAGGTATATTCAAGGTCTACCGGCAGATATCCGCAGACATCTGATCACTGCCCGACCAAGTACGTTTAGGTCGGTGGTCGATCTGGCGGGGAGATTGTACGACGAGCGAGAGGCGATGGAAATAATGGACGAAGAGGAGGAGCGGGGCTATGTTAGGAGTGGGAACGAAAGGCGGGATAATGACGATGGTGGATTTGAGGCTAGTGGTAAGAAGGTGAGGATGGATGATCCAAAGATGTTAACAAGGGAAGCGAGGGCATGCAAGAAATATGGGATGGAGCATGCAGGAGAATTGTAACATCCTACATTGGTTGGGAAGGTGAACGAAGGCTTCTTTATAAGGGGCTTGAGACCTTCCCCACTGTGACGCGTTTTGCCTGGGCGATGGTGGTACGTCCCGGTCCAGGTGAAAACAAAACCATAAGGTGATGGTGGTTCATCCCGGCCAAAGCGGAAAATATCATGGTGCGGTTACACTGGGCTGTTACAGATGGTATCAGAGCCAGGGCCGGACCAGTGTGCTAGCGAGGACGCTGGGCTCCCTAAGGAGGGTGGATTGTAACATCCTACATTGGTTGGGAAGGTGAACAAAGGCTTCTTTATAAGGGGCTTAAGACCTTCCCCACTGTGACGTGTTTTGCCTGGGCGATGGTGGTACGTCCCGGTCCAGGTGAAAACAAAACCGTGAGGCGATGGTGGTTCATCCCGGCAAAAGCGGACAATATCATGGTGCGGTTACGCTGGGCTGTTACAAGAATGCAAGTGGGGATCGAATCTCTGCTTTTAATATGGGAAGGAGGGTCACCTAGCGAGGGATTGTCATGCGATGAGATGTTACAGGTTTGGTGAGAGTGGGCATAGGAGCAGAGACTGCACGAAGTCAAGGGCTGAGAGCTCCGGGACAAGGCAAGGGGTTCAGAATGAGGAGAATAGAGGATGAAGGTTAGAGCATTTGCCCTTACCGGGAGGAGGCTAGAGCGGAATTTGACGCGATGTCAGGTACGTTTCTGGTAATTTAATTTGTGCCTTGTGCTTTGATTGTGGTACTAGTAGTAGTTTCATTCCTGCTGCCTTTGTGTTAGGTTACACGTTAGGAGTAGGAAGATCTATGAGCCTTCGAGGTAGAAATTGCTATTGGTAAGTCCACTAGGTTACCTAATGCCCTAGAAGATTACGCGATAGAATTGAGAGAGCACGTGTTTCTTGCTAAGCCGTTCAGGACAGACGTAGGTTGATAGACGTACACCTTCGGGTGAATTGGCTAGCAGCCTATGAGGCGAACACCGAGTGTTGCAAGAAGGTGGTTTGAGCAACTGCGCCAGAAAAGAGTTCGGTGCTGATCTACGACAATGAAATAATGATGAAGGCCTGTTCTGGAAAAGGAGATCACCCAATTTAGAGAGTGAGTAAAGTTAATATTGAGGTATAAAGGATCAATCTGAATTGTTGCTCAGGTAAGAGAAGTGGCATGTCAACTGGAACTACCCGACGTGTTAAGTGGAGCTATCCGACATTCCATGTATCTCGTCTGAGAAAGTGCTCAATCGATGAGGATACGATCGTGCCACTTGAGAATACCGAGATGGATGAAAGATTCAACTAGGTGGAGCAACTGAGGGTTATTTCTGATGGAAGGGAAAGAAGGGCTAAGGAGAATGGTGCTTCCACTTGTGCAAGTACAGTGGAGCCCAGAAGGAGACTAAGCCTACGTGTAAGATTAAGGAAGAGGTGAGACAGCGTTACCCGAGACTGTTCGAGAAGCGATAGGTTTCGGGGACGAAACCTATATAAGGGGGGTGGACTTGTAACACCCCGAATTTTATTTGAAAGAAGAGAAAGGGAAAGTACGAAAAAAGAAAAGATAATGGACACAAGTGGAGGGGGCCAAAGTGGTAAAAGCACAAAAGACCATTATTTTAATAATAAAAGAGGTATGGCCACCTCTTTAAAAGCAAATCTGCTTTTGGCTCTCGGCCAAAGCAGAAGAAGAGGAAGCTTTCGAGTTTTTGAGAAGAAGAAGGAAGAAGAAGCTGCAAAAAGGTTAGTTCTTGAGTTATGTTCAGTTTTAACTTAGTTTGCAGCTTGTAACCAAAGTTCTCGGTGTTTAGAGGTTGTGTTCTGGATTTTGAAGCTACTGTTGTAAGTGGGTTTCGGGTTGGAGGTGTTTTGTTCGAAGATCTGCTTCAAGGTGAGTTCTAGATCCCCTCTTTTACTGATTTTCTAGGTGTTTGGGGCTGTTATGCATACTGGACAGAAGGTTTTCTAAACCAAACCATGAATTTTAACTTGATGTGCGACTGGGTGCTGTTGGTGTATGTTTTTAGATGTTTTCCTAAGATGTGTATGATGTTTAGTTTGTTCTAAGTGCGTAGTATGATAGATCTGTGCTAAGGGTGTGTTAGAACGATGATTGGGGACTAGAAATGGCATAAGTTGCATTGCAGGTTAGTTTTTGTTCATTCACATTTCTTTTATTCATCCGCATTTGCTATAGTGTCTCCTACATTTCTTTGGGGACTTGGTTTTTTTATGAAAGTTTGGGAAGTAGAATTTAAGTGCTAAGAAATTATGTCTTGTGTTGGCTTATGCTTGATGCATGCATGATGTTGTGATGTGGTTTATGTTGTGTGTGTGGTGTGTTATCTTTCTTCGTAAAACCGTTTTCAAAACATATGTATTATATTATATTATACGTTATGTATGATGTATGCCTTTACGTGGTTTGATGTATGGATATGAATGAACGTAAAGTATTATGTAACAAAGTGAAAGATAACGATAATGAAAAGTGGAACGTAACAAATGAATGAAAGACTTGCAAGCAATGAGGTGAGCGACCATGTTGTCGCAAAAGACTCGGATAGAGTGCAATCAGTGAGATTGCCTTGAAGGGAGTTCAATCCGTGGGGTTGGCTCGAAGGGAGTACAATCATTTAGATTGGCTCGAAGGGAGTCTATTATTGATTCGAAGGGAGATCGATCCTTGGGATCGACTCGAAGGGGATCCTTGTCGCGTACCCCGGTACTGTCAGTATTCGGACATGAGTCGGGTATTGCATGAGACAGAATCCAGTTTAAAGTGAAAGATAATGATAAAAGTACGAAACGTACGAAATAAACGATGATGAAGATAATAATAAATATTATCAATGTGTATGTATAATGTGTGATCGCATACGATTACGAAGGTTATGATTTAAAGAAAGTAAAGTATTTTATTTATTAAACTAGAACTCACTCAGCGTCGCTGACTTTTGTATGCATGATAGTTGGCAGGTATTTTGTTGATGCTGAGGAGTTGCAGGCATGGATGCATACGCTACTGGGAATGTTTCGAGACTGGCATCCACATTTTGATATGATGTTGTAATCTGATATGTTTTTAATTATTAATTAAAGTTTTTAAATTCCGCTGCAAAAGTAATGTCTGTTTTAAATAAATTATGCGATAACGGTCCAGCTGTAAGCGTCCTGGGAACGGGGCCTTACAGGCCTTGAACTTTGAAAATATTGCTTTGTTTAAAGTTCTTAAGGCATAAACCACTTCTCCCATTTTAAGTTTTTCAACCCAATTTCTTTTGAAAAATCATTTGAAGGAATCTTGAGTACATTAAAAACTTAAATTTTACAGCAGCAGTTACATTTTTACACAAATTTTGAAAAATGAAGTTTGAAAAATCCTAAAGTTGTTGTTTGACCAAACCATGGATATGCCCTTCTAAGTCCAATGGTAGTTGATCCCATCCTCCTGGCTTGTTTGATAAGCAGCGAAGAAAGATATGAAGAATGACTCTCCTGTTGAAACCACTGATTCTGCTGGTGGATCGAATATTGCATCGTATTGTTGCTGTTTATCGAATTTGTGATGCGGAATCTCACAAACCCGTTGATGATTTCAAGTGAAGATCTATTGCAAGAGGATATGTATGATGATGAATGAATAATGAACAATTCAAGAACACTAATCATAAAAATTTCATTCATTCATATGTATGTTAGCTAGGAGATTACATGGGAGTTTGCAAGAGGTTTCTCTCTCACACACACTCAACCTTGATTTCTTTAATGAATGCTATGGATTATTAGTGATTGTTCTAATGTTAGAGTATAAATGACTACACTTAGTCATTTATACTCTTTACAAAAATAAGAAAAAATTACATTTAAGCACAAATGATTACACAAATATAGTTCTAAGTCTGATAAATTCTCTATTGCTGATGCGTGACTGCCGGGTGCTGATGTCATTCTGGACGACCGCTGATGATGACTGTTGACTTTGACCACGGTTGACCAAGTTTGACCAACTTTGACTTTGGTCAATTTTCTTCATTTTGATCATATCTTTAGCATATCTTCACCATGTCGGTTTTGGTAATCATCATGAGATTTGGCACCTAGGTTTTGGTAAGTATCATCTTCAAATAGTCCAACAATACTCCCCCTAAGATGATGCTGCCAAAACCTCATGATTATCAAAACTTTGGATGTTGATTGACGTGCAGTCTTGAAGTGCAGTCTTCTCCCCCTTTTTGGTAGCATCTTCTTAGAAGCTTGATAAAAAAGCATTGAGGAAAGGACTTTGTTTCAGCACATAAAGACTTTGGTTCGGCACTTGATGGATGTTTAATCAGCTTGATCTTCTAGTCTTGTTTTTAAGACTTGAAAATGCACCCATATGCATACACTGTGGATTGCACAGGTAGCAATATCAGCAGCTATATCTCAACTTCAAAAGTGAAGGAGAAGCATTAGAAATTCTTTAGACTTAACATATACTCTCCCTCAACAAAAGCTTTAGAGGGTGAGGAACTTTTGTGAATGAGACACCAAGAGGAGGATTCTTTGTTCTCAGCAACTGGCAGGAGATCTTTGAAGGAAGCAGGAGTGTTCACTTGACATCTTGAACTGAATAAGAAACTCAGGCATGTTGTGCAATTCATCACCTGCAAAAGTCTAAATCCTCTCAGTAGAGGTATTGCATGGAAGTTTCACTTCTAAATCAATAACACATGTAAATCTGCCAAAACTAAGAAAAATACTAAAAAATGACAAATCTTTTTGGTATTTTAGATTTTTCAAAATTAAGATATTTACAAGCATGAATCCTTCAACTGCAATAAGATCATACTAATCCAAAATCCTCTACATCTAAGAATGTTTAAAGTCTGAAATAGACATAGACAAAGAACAAAGTTGATTGTAAGTATGTTTATCCATTTAAACTCATGCAAGGATCTATTTTCAACACTTTGTAATATTTATCATGTTTAGGTTTGATTAGATATGCTAATTGAGTACCCCACACTCAGAAGTATGAAAGAATAACTCTCCTCATGAAATGCAAGGTGACACTTTATTGCAACTTGAACCAGGCTACCTAGAGTATAAATTCTCCTGATTTGATCCACTTTGGGATTCTTTTATATTTGATCCGCATTGAGATTCTTTTATACTTCACATTGAAAGTTGATCCTCATTGGGATTCTTTTAGCTTTGATCCACATTGGGATTCTTTTTAGCATCAACACTTTTAGTGCAAGGACAACTAGGTCTGTACTCAGCACAACAGAAGTTGTCCTTATGTTTACTCCAGGTCTGTATTTACATACAATAAAGAAGAAACATATGCTTTTATCAATGAGAAATTTATAAACTATTTTCGCATGGTGTGTTTAGGTAACCACACAAGCAAACACTTGGAAAAGTCATTGCTTACCAATACCCAAAGATGGTTTTGGTTCACAATGCATATTGATTTAGTTCATCACAAATATGCTTATCTTGAATCCAAGCCGAGCCTACTGACATATCAAACAGAGTCTCTACGACCTCCCCGGTAGGGCATCTCCGAGAGAGAAGTCTCTAAAGCTGCTATGGTTTGGAGTGCGCCGCCTAGAGCTTAACAGATATTTATAAAGTTTTTTCTGTTTACACCCAGAACAACTCTAAACGTTAGGGAAGATAAGGGAGGATCACCTGAGCGAACTAGTCTTTTTGTATTTGCCTCCGTGGAAAGGATGATTCATTCTGTTGTTGTCAGTCTTTATTGATTTTGAAAAATAGATGCAGAAAATAGTAGATGAGTGTACTAACATTTATCATGTAAATGCAAGAAGATTCAAAAGAAATATTTTTTGGACTTTTCTTGATTTTCTAATTTTTAGGATTTTTGTTTTTGAGAAAATAAAGAAATGGCATATGTGTTATCAATTCAATAGAGATCATCAACAATTAGTCCATATAGCAATGTAATCAGACTAAGCAGATGGAATGAAACATCGGTTGTTTCTTGCATTGCCATCATAGTTTTATGAGTGATTGATGTCCTGCATTGAATCATGGTTAATTTCTGCTCCATTTGGCTTAGTTGCATCATAAACAACATGAACAGGAAGAACATTCCTGTCATGGGAAGGGATCAGCCACTGCTAACTTTTCTTGGGTTGGCAGGCCTCCATAACTGTCCCTATTACACTAGCAAATCAATTAGATATTTCAACCCAGGCCATTACTATCCTGAGCTATCCATTAGCATCTTTATATGTGACTTGCTCATATGTGTATGATTTTGCCTTATCTGATAATGTATCAGATTCACCTCCTAAAATTGTTTTCTTTCTCCAACATTGTTTTGTTTTTAAACCAACTGACTCAACTTTTGTTGTTTAACAAAAGGAGTTTCTTTGGCTTTTGAAAATCTTTTGGTTGTTTTAGAAAATCTAGTTTGCTTTTGAAAGTTTTGTGGAGGTGTAGCAAAGGATCTTTGTCCTTGATCATGTTTGTTTCTTCTGGGCATGTGATCATATTCATCATAAGAATTATAATTATGATTATAATAATTTGATGGATATGATCTTCTATGATATCTATTATTCCAAGTATTATTCCTATATCTTTCATAATGATGTTGTGTGTATGACCTAGGATAATGTCTTGGTGCCCAGTAATTATAAATATCATAACGTTTAAAATCATACCCATGCCGATGTGATCGAGGAGAAGAGTAGCTGTGATGTCTGTTATAGTACTCATGCTCCGATCTTAGTGAGTACGACTCTGATTTATGATAAGATCTTTGACCTCTTCTGTGTTGTGATGTTGGAGAGTTGTTATATGAACACTCTGAAGTGGTATGATTTTTCATGTCACAATTTAAGCAGTAAGGAGTAGGTCTGGATCTCTTCCCTTAGGCTTGAAAGATGAAGTTGGATTTGCTTGGAACTTCACAACCTTTTGTCTTGTTTGTTTGTGTTGCTTTCTCTTGTGAGGACATATATATGTATCACTCTTAGTGTTTTTACACTTTAATGTGTTGTGTGAATCTGAATTACATGTCTCATAGAGAATTGGTTGTTGTTTTGGAGTTTCTAATGTAGCCTTTGAGGTTGATGGTTGGTTTGGATCAGGATTAGAAGACTTGGTCTGACTTTTCTTCTTTCTTTTAGATCTAGTTTCTTCCTCTTAACCTGTTCTTTGATTTGTTGTACCTCAGGCTTCTGCTTGTTCTTTAACTCCATCTTAATCTTTGTTTTCAGTTCAGCCTTAGGCAATTCTAGTTCAAGAAATCCTGCTCGTTTGAATGTCTCATAGAGAACCATTGCCTTTTGTTTGTTGTCAGGCTTTGCTGTTTTTGATTTCTATGGTTGTGTTTGTTTTGGATTGATTTCTTCAATGACATGATTAATACCTGTCAATGTTTGTTTGTTTGTTTGGTTGGTTTCTTCATCACTATCATCACTTATAGAATCTCCATCTTGATCATCACAAGAATGAAAGGTTTCATTCTGTGGTGATTCTGGTTTAAGGTACAGCTTTGGTTATGTTTCAAGAGAAGTGATTTGAGTGATAGTGGATGGTTTGTCTGTTGGATGATGATCATGCATATTTGAATCTTCTTTGACTGGACTTGTCATTGAAGTTGGCATTTTTGTGTAGTTATCATTGTAAGGAGGAGGAACAACATGGTATTTAGTTCCAGCACTCTTTTTCTGATCTCTTTGTGCATTAAGTAGTTCTTCCAACTTGCTGGCAGTCATCTTTAAATTCTCAAGTTCAACTTCAGTTGATGCATGATCTGCTTTTGTCTTTGTTAGACACTCAATGAGTCTTGTAACTTGAGCTTGAAGACTAAATCTTTCTCCAAGGAGTTTGTCTACATCCTTCAGTAGAGAATTGATTTTATCTTCAAAGGCTTTATGTTGTATCTTTAATTCTGCATTTGTATCCTTTTCTGAATTGATTGCTTGATTTAGACGCTTAATGTAATGTTGCAAGTTAATGATTGTTTTGGTTGTACTTGCTTCTGATATTTTGGCTTCAACTTCAGCCTTTGTGTTTGTTAACTTCATAAAGAGTTCAGTTGCTTAAGCATTCAGCTTGTGATTTTCTTTAAGCAATTTATCAACTTCTTTCTCTAGTGAGCTGATTTGATATGCATAAGTTTGTAGTTCCTCTGCATGTGAAGCTCTTTCCTCCTTTATTATGTATGATATATTGTTGCAATATTTCTGATATGCCTGAACTTCATCTATGCATGCTGATGAGCATAGATTGATCTTTCTATCTTCAGGAATTTCAAGCAATGGAGGAATGTTTGTGTTGTTGATGTTTGTGGCTTTTGCAAGCTCAGCAGTTAACTCTTCAAGTTTGATTTGTTGTTGAATCATTTTGTCTTGCAACTGGTTCATCTCTTGAGTTAAACTGATGTTTTGTTGATTCAATGTCTTGATTTGTGCTTGATCAATTCTTTGAGATTCTTCCATCTCTGACCTGCATTTTATCAAATCATTAGACAAAGTGTTGTTTGAGTTTGCAAGATCACATAAATGTAAGTGCATTAGTTCTTTCTCAATGTGACTTATGTACAACTGAATGTTTATCTTGTCAAACAATGAATTGTTGTTTGATTTGTTGCTGATGATGTGTTGTCAAACAATTGTGATAATCCTGAGATTTGGAGAAGGTGGACGTCAGGAGGGGTCCTTCATATAAAATCTCCTTGAATGTGGCACTTACCAGTTCTTTAGAGAAAGAAGATTCACCATCTGCGTCGTTCAACTTCAAATGTTGACGAATTTTGGCGCACGAGATGGTGACCTTCAATCCTTTCATTGTTGCACTGAAGATCTTTGTTCCATGTTCCCTTTGAAGGGAACAAGTACTCTAGAATTCCTTAATATGTGCCTCACAGATCACTCGATCTATGGTTATTGCAAAAGTGTAATTGCTATTGCGTAGAATTTAAAGTACGGGATCATAGACTTCATCACCAGTAGGTTGAAGTGATATGGTGATGTTATGATTTGTTTGAATTCTAGGGTTTGAGTTTGAGCGTCCATTGAAAGTTGATTGATTTTGGTAGGACTTGAGAGATTGAAGGTTTAAGGGTTTGCTTTTTGAAGAAGATTGAAGATGACAATGGTGGGAAAACTTTTGATTTTAACGGTTGTGTATAATATATAAAATTTGAATTTTAAAATGCTTTACAATCGTAACTGAAAAATCGGCGTGAGATGATGAAACAGTCTTTTCAGGTAGCTTCTCCGACGCCACTACATATCAGAAGATGAAAATGGGACCTACCAGATCTTTTCCAAAGATTTGTGCCGAAATCATCCTATCTGCCAAACCGCCCCATTCGGTAGATGCCCTGTTTTGCCAGTTATCTGCTGACTTGCATAATTCGGCAGATACCCAGTTACCTGCTGATTTGCATAATTCGGCAGATACCCACTTATCCGCTGATTTCCATAATTCGAAAGATACCCATTTATCTTCAGAAGATACCTATTTATATGCGGATTTGCAAATTTCGACAGATACACAGTTTTATCCATTTTATCAAAAGAAGTATTTATTTACAAAATTATCAGCTATCAGTAATTAAATCATTTAATTATTCAAAGTTCATTCTCTCAATAGCATATACAAGATATTTAAATATAGTTTCATTAAAAGACTTTGTGAATAAATCTACATATTGTTCATTCGTATGGAGTTTAATTAATTTAATGATTTTCTTTTCAGCACAATCTCTAATGAAATGATACCTGATATCAATGTTCTTTGTCTTTGAATGCTTAATGGGATTGCTGGTGATTAAGATGGCACTGTTGTTGGCAATGTGGATTGGGGTGTTCATGAAGGTTACTCTATAATCTTTAAGTTGAGGTTGGATCCATAGCACCTAACCATAACAACTTGATGCAGCAATGTATTCTACTTCAGCAGTTGATATGGAGACACAGGTTTACTTCTTGCATTTCCATGAAAGCAGTCTTCCTCCTAGAGATTGACATCCTCCTAAGGTGGATTTCTTGTTGATGTTGCATCCTCTATAGTCACTATATGTATATCCATAGAGATTGAAGTCAGCACTCTTAGGATACCATAATCCCAACTTAGGTTCTCCTTTGAGATACTTCAAAATTCTCTTGGCAACCATTAGATGTGACACCTTTGGAGCTTCTTGGAATTTTGAACACAAGCATATGGCAAACATGATATCTAGTCTGCAGGCTGTAAGATACATAAGAGATCAATGATGACTCTGTGCTACTATTGATCAGTTGCTTCCCCCTCAAGATTAGGAGTTAATGAACATGTCTTCGACATTGTTTTGCAAAGTTAGCATCAGTAGCTTGAAATCTTACTAAGATGTCCTGAACATACTTAGATTCATTTATGAAGATGCCATACATGCAGCCCTAGAAAGAAAGTGAGCTCTCCCATTGAACTCATCTTAAACTTTGACTTCATGAGACTTTTAAAGGCTTTGCACAATCTCTCATTTGTAGACCCAAAGATAATATCATCCACATACACTTGTAACAAAATGATATCCAAATCAACCTTTTTGATAAAAAGAGTTTTATCTATGGATCCTCTGGTGTATCCATTTTTTAGGAGAAAGGTAGAGAGTGCCTCATACTATATCCTTAGGGCTTGATGAAGACCATAAAAGGCTTTATCAAGTTTGCATACATGATTTGGATACTTGGGATCTTTAAAGCTTGGAGGTTGGTAGACATAAACTTCTTCATCAATCTCACCATAGAGGAATGCACTTTTGACATCCATCTGAAACACCTCGAAGTCTTTGGAAGCAACAAATTCTAGAAAAATTCTGATTACTTTAAGCTTGGCTACAAGTGCAAAGACTTCGTCATAATCAATCGCTTCTTCTTATATGTATACTTGTACCAAAGTCTGGCTTTTTTTTATAACAATGCCTCTGTCATCCTTTTTATTTGTAAAAACCCATTTGGATCCTATTGCAGTCTTCCCCCTTGGAAGTGAAGATAGTTTCCAAACCTTTTGCCGAGAAAGCTCCTCTTGCATCGCTTCTACCTAGCTATTATCTCTTAAGGCCTCATCAACTTTCTTTGGTTCCATTTGAAAAGAAAGCATGAAAACAAACAGATGTTTGTTTCATTCACCCTACTTCTTGTCTTAACACCAACATCTACATTGCCAATGACATTCTCAACTGGATGCTCTTTATGAATTCTTAGTCTTGGGATTACTTGGAGTTGTTGAGATAGATCCAAATTGGATAAATTTGCTTCAGGATGTTCAGCAGATGGATTAATTGGTTCTTCTGTCGAACTAACTCTGTCTTCAATATGTGTCATACTTGGTTCATTTTCAAGAGATTGTCTAGTACCACAATAATCATGAGACTCTTCATCTGATGAGTCATAGTGAGCAAGTGATGGATGACTCATATTGTTTGTGGTACTAGCATCTGCTTCTTCTAAATGTGGTTGGATTGTATGGCTGCTGACCTGTTGAGAGAGTCTCCTAAAATATTCTCAATAAAATGGTTAAATGCATTTGTGAATCCACTTAGATCAAACATCCAACTTGGAGTGTTTCCAATACTATTTGAGGAATTCTCATTAAATATGACATTTTCAGATTCCTTAATAGTATGGTCAACTTTGTTGTATACTCTGTAACCCTTAGGTTCTGATGAGTATCCAACAAAGAACCGATCTATTGATTTCTCAGCAAATTTGGATAGATGATCTTTGGTATTTGGAAGGGTTTATGGACAACCAAATGGTCTGAGGAACCTTATGAATAATCTTCTCTTATGCCATAATTCATAAAAGGTTTTTCTATGTGTCTTGATTATCAACACTCTATTCTGAACATAACATTCAATGATGACTGCTTCAACCCAGAATGTTATAGGAAGTTTAAAGTCAGGAAGCATGGTCCTTACAGCCTTAATAAGTTCCTATTTCTCATCTTAGCAACTCCGTTTTGCTGAGGAGTTCTAGGAGCACTATATTACCTTGAAATACCTTTGGATTCCCAAAAGAATCAAGGGTGCAGTTTTTGAATTTAGTACCCTAACAACGTCTAACTATTTTAACCTTTTGATCAATTTGGTTCTTAATTTTGACAATAAATGATTTTAAAATCTCAGTAGTTTCATCTTTAGTTTCTAAAAAAAACCCAAGTGAATCTTGTAAAATCATCTATTATTACCAAGCAATATGATTTTCTTCCTAACTCTTTACACCTATTGGCCCAAACAAATCCATATGCAGCAGATGTAAAGGAGTTGTGACTTAATTCAATTATTTGGACTTATGAGAAGATCTGTGTTGCTTTCTTTTTGAAAAGCAACACAGTGGTCGGCACATGCAAACTCTTAGTTCGGCAGTCCTATGACTAACCCATTCCAAACTAGTTTGTGAGATTTACATGTGCCAATCTTCTGTGCCAAAGGGAGGACTCATTAAAGAAGCTTTGGAAATGAAACATGATACATTACCTGAAGGTGATGCATTCTACATGTTGAGCATGTACATATCGTCCTTCCTAGGAGCCCTTAAAAGTATTTTGTCATTTGAAATTTTAAACATAAGAGATAAGAGAAAACATTCATACTCTATGAAAAGAGTGTTATGTTTTTTGTCACACAACTAAGACACACTTAGTAGATTATAGTTTAACTCTTTCATATAGTTAACCTTGTCAAGCATACCTTGCCATTACTGACTGTCCCCCTGCTAGTAATGTATCTTCCTTTTGTATCACTTCTAAAGGCAATAGATCCACTGTCATATGGTTCTAGATTCAGCAGGCATGAGCTGTCACCTGCACTATCCATAATCCACAAGTTAGTTTTAGCCTGTGGATGATCTTGCACATAAACAATTTGGTTAGTGATGAATGGGGACCCAAGCCTGTTTAGTATTGGATCTTCCAGTTTTTAGTAGTTTTATATCAATGGTAAGTGTTGAAGGGGTGAGAGTTGGTTTTGGTCATCTAAGGATTCAGCATATTTCTTTGATATATAGGCTTTTCTTTTGGCTTTGCCTTATGCTTTGATATCATCCTTCTTGTTATGACTCTTTGAAGCTTTTGGAGATGGTGAAGGCTTCTCAGAAGTCTTCTTCTTCTTTTGGTTTCCAGATGCTAACTTATTCGGCAGATCTTTCAGAGGTGCTGAATTTTTCTTGAAATTGGCACTTGAGTGATTTGACCACCTAACAGTTCTTTGACCACCTTATTTTCCTTTTGATGATTTTTTTGGCAACTTCAGACTTCCTTGAGGGTTTAGGCTTTTTGGGATGTTTGATGGAACGGGATAAGGGATCGTATTGACAGTCTTTTGTAAAGTGATTGTCTTCCCCACACATTAGGCATGTCAATTTCATCTTCTTCTTTGTTGACTTCATCATTTGCCTAATCTCTTGTAATTCTTTCTTCATCTCCTCATTCTTGCCTCCCTTAGATCCACCCATCTTCTTATTTATCTTATGGTTAGCATGGGTTATCAGCTCTATCTTTTCTTTGGGAACTTCTTGTTGTGGACTTCAACTGCTTCAGAAATGGACTTTTGAATATATAGTTGGGGTCTTATTTCTAAAGAATTTGTGGTTCCAGCACAATAGCTTTGTTGTGATTCTTTTTGTTGTAGCTATTCTTGAATGAATCTTTGTCTTAGGCTTGCAGCTATGCTTTGAATGCAGCTTTGTCTTGGGGAAGGGATTTGACTTCACAGACAGTTGGTTGGCTTCAGAAGATGGTTTTATTTTACAAATTCCATCTTCCAAATCATGGCCTTCTCAACTTTGGCCTTGTGTTCTTTTCTCCTTTCATCCTCCTCCTTCTTTTTCTCCTTTTCTTTCTTCTCCTCCTCTTAATCTACTTCCTCAACTATTCCATCCTTTGTTCCTTCTCTATTGTCTCAATCTTTTTAGCAGATGCCTTTGTACAAATGGGTTTGGCAGACACTTGCTTCTTTACCTCAAGGTTGCACTTAAGAGTATAAGTAGGAGTGTATGTCATTGGTGGTTCCACTGAATTATACCCTAAACTTGTCTTGGTTTGATACAACCTTTAGGATTTTTTAGTAAAGTAAAGTAATTTTTCAAAGTTTTCAGTTTGAATGTTATATTTATCAGCATATGTTTTAGCTATGGCTAAATCACATTGTGTTGATTTAAGTATGCTCAAGAGATCATCAATTTAGGTCTCTAAGTTGGTTTGCTCATGTTTTAATTATGAACAATCATTTCTAGCTCTATTATCTTTTCTTTCTGAGCTTAATCATTTCTTTTAAAATTAGTTTTAAGAAGATTGATTGATTCCACATCCTTTATGAGATTCAAATTATGATTTCTGTACAAGTTAACCTTAGTTATGCATTTAGGTGTACAACAGGGTTCAGAAGTTACCTGAGGTGAAGAGGTTGAGCTTCCAACCATCAATGCATTATTGATGGGTGTCACATCTTCCACTTGGAAGCTCTAATCAACTACCTTTTCTCTTGAGGCTACAACTATTGTATTTCTTTGTATGAATGAAGTGGAAGAACCTTGATGAGTTGAGTGTTTTTGAGGGTTGATGAACTTGGAGAAGATGGGTTTGACTTTGGTACTATGAATTCCTGGAGAAATGTCCCGCTAGTTGTAGTTGAAACATTTTACCTTGCTTTTGTCAAACCCAATCCTGATCTTCTCTACCTCAGAAATTTTCTTTAGGTTCTCTGTTGAAACTGCTTGGCCCTGAAGGATATCATGGCTGTCTGATAGTTGATAAATCTTTCCTCAAGGTCATCTAGATGAATGCACTCCAAATCTTCTTCAGAGAGTTAAAAGAAGTTGGTTTGGTCACTGATAAAGGCAGAGTTTGAGGGATATGATTGTGAAAAAGATGGTGAGGCTGGTTGATTCCATCTGCTGAATGATGGTGATGATTGAGATTTAGCAGTTAGAGATTCATGGTAGGTGATCATTGGTATTTGATGAGTCACCATAGGGGTTTTATAGACTTGGAGTGGGAGTGATAGTGAACTGGCTCATGAATGGGGGCTATGAGAGCTGATGACTTTAACAGATTTGAAGATCTACCCAATGATTCTTTATCTACATCCATCTCCATATGGTAAGCACTAAGGATGTCGTATAACTCCTCAAGAGTCATTGTCTTCATATTTCAGTTCTTCTGATGGACACTGTATAAACTGTTCATGTCTTTGGTAAAGACCTCAAGAACTTTCTGCGAACATCACTATTCTCCATCTTCACTCCATCTTTATTAAAAGAGTCTAGAAGTTCAACATATCTAAGATATGTAGCAGTCATGGTTTCTCCCTTGTGAAACCAAAGTTCTCAAACTTTTGTTTCAAGACATCTCTTTTGTTTTCTTTTATATCCTTCATTCCTTCAAATCTAGCCTTCAATGCTTCCTACAACTTTTGAGCAGTTGGAGATTTCTTGAGGCCATGCATGATGTTGTTGGGTATGCTCATTCTGACCAGCCATAGAGACTTTGAATCCACATCCATCTTCTTCAGATATTCATCTGAGTACTTTCTAGGATCTTTGGGGATCATGACTCCACCTTCACCAGTGGCTTGGACCATGGGGATGTATGGTCCATTCAGAATAAAGAGCCACAGTCTTATGTCTTTGATCACGAGTCAATAATTCAGTGTTTAATTGATCTAATTACATAATTTTACATCATTATTATTGTGGAATGGGATTACTTTGGTTGTGTTTTGTTTATAGGTGTTCAAAGCCTAAACAAGCTTAATTGTAAGTAAAAGAAGCCAAACACGAAACTACAAGAACTAAAGATGTAAACTTCAAAAGTTACAAAAAGGACAAATTTAGGTATACCGGCGTATGATACGTCGGGTATGGGCATATAATACGTCGATCGGCATATGAGCGGCATATAAATGGGTGTATTTGGAAAATATTACAGAAAGTTGAGCGTATGGAAGCTGAGGGGGCGTATGGAAGCTGAGGGGGCGTACGATACGCCGACCCTGGGCGTATCATACACCGGTCATCAACAAACACCTGGATTTTGTGGATCTTGAAGTTTATTTAAACACATCCAACCCCAATTTGAGAGGGAACTTTTAGCCAAAATCTAGCAAATTCAAGGTGATTTTGGGTGCTTTCAAGCTTCCCAACACATCCCAAATCATCATTGATCATCATCAAATCAAGATTGAAGATCTGATGAAGACCATGAGTGGCTAGTTCGTTCTTGATTGCTTTCGGGTGGATAGTTCTTGCAAGTGAGATAGTTAGTCATGTTTAGGGTTTTTTTTATGTTGAACACTTTATGATCAAATGTAATTGAAGGTTTTAATTGAGTTAAACAATTTGTTTATAAAAGTTATTTGCTTTATCATCCGTTTTCGGTTTTCTTGCATCGTGAGCTCATTGAGACAAGTAGATAAATTGATATAGATGAATTGGTAACTTTGTGATTGAACGAGTCTTAAAAGATTGTTCCTTGGTTATTACTTCAATCAAAAGCTAAGATCTTGAGTCGTGTTATGCAACCCTATAGTGCACTTGACAACCCATTGATCTTATAGAACTTGAAACCCGGAAGTGATTGTTTCTATTATTTAATCAAATTCGTTATAAAGTTTGTTGCTTTTTTCAATAGTGTTCTTAATTTCATCCAAAGTTCCAATCTTTAATTATAAAGTCCTGTCTTTAAGTAATCAAGTCATATTGTTAAACACTCTCCACATATTCCCTCTGGAGACGTCCTTACTTACCCTTACACAATAAAGGTAGCTAAGACTGATATATTAACTTGTTTTGATCGAGTCTCGACAACTCGACAACCTAGATCAGTCTTGATTCCTTATGAAGTCCTCCATTCGGATTTTCTAGGTATCATAATCATTTGGTGTAAACGTGGGAGGTTTGGTCTGAGTTCCATTCTCCAAATCATGTTTACTAGAAATGGCTACAACAATCGTTTTGAGAGGGTAGAGAGATATGAAGAAACGTTGTTTTGATAGGATGATCAAGAAAGAAACAAGTGATTTGTTGAAAAATAACTTCAAGCAAATCAAGAGCCAAAGCTCTGATACCACTTGTTGGATTGGGTTGGTTTATATTACAAGAACTTCTTCTTTGATTAGAAGCTAACGAATGCGAAATCTAAGTTAACGAATACACAAGTTGTTCTTACAAAGTATTCACTTGATTAACCTTTGGAGTATAAATGATACAATCAGCATATAAAAGCAAGTGGCTAAAAAGCTTTCCTCTACTATACAAGTGTGACGAATATTATACTATGAAATCTAAACAATAAGAATAAACTATTCTATGTTCACAGTCTACAACAAAAAAAAATAATCTGTGTATCAGAGTTGGCAGCTTTAGTACTATG
>CM046437.1:46079922-46089922 GCA_025506505.1 Flaveria sonorensis | reverse complement strand
CTTGTTCTAGGTGTTTGAACTCTTGTGCACGCAAGTTGGAAGGAGATTCACTTGTTTGCTGCAATAGGTGAGTTCTAGGACCCCGATTCTATGTTTTTTAAACTTCTTTGGGGCTGAAAATGCATTTAAAAGTTTACACCCATGTGTATGATAACTATGTATTTTGCGTATGACTTTATGTTCTATGAGGTTGTAAGCTTGTTCTAAGAGTTTAGCATGATTGATCTATGTTAAGAATGTATGGGAATGAGGTTGTAGAACTAGTTATAGCATAAGTCTCATTTACAGGTATGATGGTTCATCCGCATTTACACTGTGATAATTGCCTAAGTGTTTTGTTCACCCGCATTCACTTTTGTTCACCTGCATTTCCTTAATTCAGCCTAAGTATACGTTAGCATTTCTTTTTATGCATGCGCATTTGCTACCGTATCCATCACCATTTCTTTTTATGCATGCGCATTTGCTACAGTGTCCATCAGCATTTCTTTTACCACAGAATATTACAAGTGTTCATCCACATTTGCAAGTATTCATCCGCATTTGCAAGTTATTCATCCGCATTTGCAAGTTGTTCATCCGCATTTGCAGTTATTCATCCGCATTCACTTTTGTTCATCCGTATTAGTTTTGTTCACCCGCATTTACAGTTGTTCACCCGCATTGGTTTTGTTCATCCGTATTAGTTTAAGACTTAAGAAATTTTCTGGAATTTTGGAAGATCAAGATTAGGGTTTGACCATTAACTTGATGCTTGTATCTGATTATCTTACATGTTGTGGGCTGTCCTTATGTGCCTATTATGATATTAACATGTGACTTTATGTGGATTGCCTATGATCATAAAGTATTATTATTAATCAAGTGGAAGATTAATATTAACGAAAAGTGGAACATAAGGAATGAAAAGACTTGCAAGTAAAAATTTACAGGAGGTGCACGACCATGTTGTTGTTAGCTCAACTGTGTACGGTTTAGCTAACCCAAAGGATGTACACAGGGTCAATCTTTAAGATTGAGGGGACCACTGTTGCTGCCCCGTACTGGTGCCAGCATATGTGCACCACGGATGGAGTCTATTTATAGACTTCAAGGCCCAGTACTAGGTTTATGCGCATTATATGGGGGGTATAGCACTTTGGTCCATATCGACAGTGAAAGATATAATAGTAAGCAAGAAAGAGAATGGTAATGATGTAATGGATATGATTTGTATGTATGGTGTGTGATCACATCCGAAAGAAAGATAAGATATTTTCTTTAAGAAGTATTTTGTATACAAATCTATCAAGATATTTTTATGGTTTTTAAAACTAGGACTCACTCAGCAAAGCTGACTTTTATGCGTTTTCAGTTGGCAGGTAATATTGCTGAGGATGGCACTCGGGGAGGCTACTCGTTGGGACAAGGCTGACATCCATTCATGAATATAACATTGTTGTTTTGTAATGCAAACTAATGATCTTTGTAACTATACCAAACATGTATTACTTAGCAACAGCGTTTATAAATAAATGAATGGCTTTTAAATGTTTAAATTTCGCTGCAATGTGATAATAATTATGAAATGTTTATGAATAGTGCTGTGAATGTCCAACTGTGAGGTCTCCGAAACGGGGCCTTACAAGTTGGTATCAGAGCCAAAGTTTAAGAGAAATGGGTAAATATTTTCAAAACCTAAACTTAAACTGAAAATGGGACCGAATGGAGGAATGTCAGCCCGAGTAGCTATGTGCCATAATTCTTTTATAATGTTAACCGGTATGATGTGCGCATGCTATTTGATTTATATGCTTTAGTAGATTTGGATACTGATGTAGTCAGGATAGGAAATGCTCGGGGAACGAAGAGTAAAGTAAGTGGCTAATCACAACTGGCCACTGTAATTAGGGACTTACTATACTTAACATTAACTGAGCTATTACCTTGAATGATCCGTGTTGGTGTTTGGATTTTATAGTGTTAGAGGATGGCTGGAGGTAGATCATCTAAGGCTTCTCGAGGTGGTGTACGGGGTGGTCGTGCTGGTAGACCGCGGGCCGCAAAGAACAAGAGAGGAATTGCAGAGACGGCTCCTGCTGAGCCTGAGCTTCATCACCCGGAGGGAGTGGATGAGAGTGCCAATTTGAGGGCCTCAGTGAAAGAGGCAGTGGTGGAGGAGGTTCACCAAGTCATGCAGACGATCCTACCGTCTGTCGTGACTGAGGTGATCCGGCCGTAAGGAAGGATGAGAGAAAGAAAAGGAGGAAGAGAGAAGGGCTGCTGCTGAGAGAAGGGAGAATGGGGAGATCATGATGATGAGGAGGAGACAAATGTTGAAAGGGGAGCCTCTAGTGATGAAGAAGATGTAGAGGTGCGGGAAACCGCGAGGGGATGCAGCTACGGGGCATTCCAACGGTGTAAACCCCCTACTTTTGACGGAAACGGTAACGCTGCTACTGCCCACCGCTGGATAAGGGAGATGGAGGCAGTATTGAAGATCAGTGAGTGTCGGGAAGACCAGAAAGTGATGTTCCCACTCACTCGTTTGTCGACTCGGCACTATGTGGTGGGACAATCTTGTCCAAGCGAGGGTGACAGGGCCATCGAGAGAATGAGATGGGGTGAGCTGAAGAAGCTGGTGATTGAGGAATTCTGTCCTCACCGAGAACTCAACAAGATCAAAAGGGAGTTCTTACAGCTGGAGGTGGGAACTATGACCCACCAGCAATACACCGCCAAGTTTAACGAAATGGCGAGGTTGGTGCGGATCAGGTTACGCCGGTATCGAGGAAGATCAATCGGTACGTTCAGGGACTACCGACCGACATCCGCAGACATTTGATCGCTGCCCAACCAAGCACTTTTAGGTCGGCAGTGGATTTGGCGGGAATGTTGTATGATGAAAGGGAAGTCGGTGGTTGAGGTGAAGAAGACGGGTGGTAATAACAGGAGTTGGAACGGGAAGAGATTCGGCGTGGTGGTTTCAACCCGAACAGTAAGAGGCCGAGGATGGATGATCACCGAGTGGTTACTGCAAGCTCGGGGTTGAAGAGGTGTGTGATAAGTGTGGGAAGGAACATAGGGGGAATGCCGCTTGGGAATGAATGTCTGCTACAAATGTGGCAAGCCCGGTCACATTTCAAAGATGTGTGGAGCCCCACGGTGCTTTAACTGTGGTGAAATCGGTCATATGAACAAGGATTGCAAGAAGCCAAGGGCTGAAAGTTCTGGGTTGAAGAAGAGGCCAGAAGAAGGAGGGCAGAGGGCAAGTGCAAGAGCCTTCACGATGACCCGAGAGGAAGCCCGGGTAGACCCCGACGTCGTGTCAGGTGTGTTCCTAGTAAACCAAACTTGTGCCTCTGTACTATTTGATTCTGGTGCTAGTAGGAGTTTCATATCTGCTGCCTTCTGTGCTAAATTGCCTGTTAGTAGTAGGAGCATCGATGAACCTTTTGATGTAGAAACTGCTATTGGTAAGTCTACCAGAATTTCTGATATGATTGAGGATTGTGGCATAGAGTTAGAAGGCCATAGGTTTCCTGCTAAACTATTTGTGATGCCCTAGGCGGGTTTGATGTAGTTCTGGGGATGGATTGGTTGGCAGCCTATGAGGCAAACATCGTGTGTCGGAAGAAGATGATTCGGTTAGTTGCACCCGATGGGAGTTCAGTGATAGTTTATGGTGATCGCGTCACTACGGTTCCGAAAGTGATTTCGATGGCAGTGGCAGAGAAGTGTATGAGGCGCGGATGCTGTGCCTACTTGGCATACGTGAAAGATGTGGACGTGTCGATACCACAATTATCAGAAGTGCCAGTGGTACGTGATTTCCGGATGTGTTCCCGAAGATCTACCAGGTGTGCCACCGGACCGTGAGATAGAATTTCAGATCGACCTGATACCCGTGCGCAACCCGTTGCCAAGGCACCGTATCGGTTAGCTCCGACCGAGATGAAAGAACTGATGGATCAGCTACAGGAACTGATGGATAAGGGTTTATTAGACCGAGTATCTCTCCTTGGGGTGCTCCGGTATTATTCGTAAAGAAGAAAGACGGTAGTATGAGAAGTGTATAGACTACCGGGAGTGACAAGTTGACAGTTGACAGTGAAGAATACCCCCTACCAAGGATTGATGACCTGTTTGATCAGCTTCAAGGTGCCAGTTGGTTTTCCAGAATAGATCTTCGATCTGGTTATCATCAGTGAAGGTAAAGGAACAAGATATCCCGAAGACAGCGTTCCGCACGCGTTATGGACATTACGAGTTTCTCGTATGTCATTCGGTTTAACTAATGCGCCAGCTGCCTTTATGGATTTGATGAACGAGTGTGCGGCCGATGTTGGATAAATCAGTGATTGTGTTTATTGATGATATTCTGATTTATTCGAAGAGCAAAGAAGAACATGCCGACCACATACGTGAAGTGTTGAAGACACTTAGGAGAGAAAGTTATATGCTAAATTCTCTAAGTGTGCTTTCTGGTTACGCGAGGTTCAATTTTGGGTCATGTGGGAATCGAATTATGGTGGAACCCGACAAATGAATGGTGAGGCGGATGAGATGGAATGCAATGGAGTCCAAAGACGCCATCCGAGATTCGCAGTTTCTTGGTTTGGCGGGTTATTACCGAAGGTTCATCCAAGACTTTTCCAAGATAGCCTCACCTTTGACTAAGTTGACACGCAAGGATGTGAAGTTCGTGTGGGGTGGGAACAAGAGGATGCTTTTGAGGAGTTAAAGGCAAGATTAACTCAAGCTCCTGTTTAACATTGCCCGAAGGAAGTGAAGACTTAGTGGTGTATTCAGATGCATCTTATTCGGGACTGGGTTGCGTGTTAATGCAACGTGGGAGAGATAGCCTACGCGTCCTGACAGTTAAAGACCCACGAAGTTAATTACCCCACTCATGATTTAGAATTGGCTGCGGTGGTCTTTGCGTTGAAGATTTGGAGGCACTATTTATACGGGACCAAGTGCACAATCTTCACGGATCACAAGAGCTTGAAATACTTCTTCGAGCAGAAAGATCTCAACATGAGGCAGAGAAGGTGGTTGGAGTTGATCAAAGACTATGATTGCGAGATCCATTACCATCAGGGCAAGGCCAACGTAGTGGCCGATGCCCTTAGCCGGAAGGAGAGACCCGAACCGATTCGGGTAAAGGCGTATCAGTTGGTGATGACCTCAGATGTGATAACGCAAGTCAAAGAGTTTCAAAATAAGGCGTTAAAAGAAGATCACCTCAACTCCGAACGAATGAGAGGTCTAGTAGCAGAATTGGGGGAGAATACCCACGGTGTTAAACCCGCTTTGGACGAATGTGGATTCCTCGATATGGGAATCTACGTGGGCGAATTATGGACGAAGCTCATAAAACTCGATACTCCATTCATCCCGGTGCTACCAAGATGTATCAAGACATGAAGAAAGACTACTGGTGGCCGGGTATGAAACGGGACGTGGCAGAGTATGTAAGTAAGTGCCTTACTTGCTTGCAAGTGAAGGCAAAACATCAGAAACCATACGGGAAGATCCAACCATTGGATATACCCGAGTGGAAGTGGGAGCACATCACCATGGACTTCATAACGAAGCTACCCCGTACTGCGAAGGGGTGCGATACCATTGGGTGAGTTGACCGATTGACAAAGAGTGCTCACTTCCTACCGATCCGCGAGACGATTCCTCCGAGAGACTGGCGGACCTGTTCATCAAAGAGATTGTAGCTCGCCATGGTGCCGGTGTCTATTGTGTCAGATCGTGACACCCGGTTCACATCGAAGTTTTGGAAGAGATTCCATGATGCCATGGGGACGAGACTACACATTAGCACGGTTACCATCCTCAGACAGATGGTCAGTCTGAGCGGACGATTCAGACGCTCGAGGATATGCTTCGGGCATGTGTGATCGACTTTGGAGGAAGTTGGGATGATCACCTACCGTTAGCAGAGTTCTCGTACAACAACAGTTATCATGCCAGCATTGGTATGCCACCATACGAGATGTTGTACGGTAGGAGGTGTAGAACGCCCGTGTGTTGGGGAGACATTGGGCAGAAAGAATTGGGAAGCATCGAGGTGATTGAGGCTACGACTGAGAAGCTGGAAAAGATCAAAGCCTTTATGAAGGCAGCCAAAGATAGGCAAAAGTCGTATGCCGATAAGAGGCGTAGACCCATCGAGTTCAACGTGGGTGATAAAGTCATGCTAAAGGTCTCGCCTTGGAAAGGGATCATCCGATTCCGGAAGAGGGGCAAGTTGAGTCCAAGATACATAGGGCCTTTCCGAATCGTTGCACGAGTAGGAGAGGTGGCCTACCATCTAGAATTGCCCGATGAGTTAAGTGGGATTCACCCGACATTCCATGTATCTCATCTAAGAAAATGCTTAGCTGACGAAGATATGATTGTACCATTGATGATATTGAAGTGGATGACAACGGCTCAATTATGTGGAGCAACCAGTGGCAATCATCGACCGAAAGGAGAAGAGATTGAGAAATAAAGTGGTTCCACTTGTGCGGGTACAGTGGAAACACCGAAAAGGATCCGAGTCTACGTGGGAGACCGAAGAAGAGATGAGACAGCATTACCCACAGTTATTCGAAGAGTGACAGGTTTCGGGGACGAAACCTCTTTAAGGGGGTAGACTTGTAACACCCGAAATTTCAAGAATAAAAAGGAAAGAAAAGTAATTTGAAGAAATAAAAAGAAGGCAAAGTTGAGGGGTGCTTTGTGTAAATAGTACAAAAAGTCAAAAGTGGGTGTATAAAGAGCATGGTCGCCCATGCTCTTTCTGCTGCTGCTTCCGAAGAAGAAAGAAGAAAGAAAGCTGGTTTTTGTGTTTCCTCGGTCGAATTGTGAAGAAGAAGAAGATTATTCAAGGTTAGTAGGGTTTTGTGATTAATTGGTTCGGTTCTTTGAGGTTTCAACCTTAGAAACTGATTTCTATGTGTTTTTGGTGTTTGGGTGTTTGTTTTGGCTTGTTCTAGGTGTTTGAACTCTTGTGCACGCAAGTTGGGAGGAGATTCACTTGTTTGCTGCAATAGGTGAGTTCTAGGACCCGATTCTATGTTTTTAAACTTCTTTGGGGCTGAAAATGCATTTAAAATGTTTTACAACCGTGTATATGATAACTGTGTATGTATGTGTATGAACTTCTATGTTCTATGAGGTTGTAAGCTTGTTCTAAGAGTTTAGCATGATTGATCTATGTTAAGAATGTATGGGAATGAGGTTTTAGAACTGGTTATAGCATAAGTCTCATTTACAGGTCTGATGGTTCATCCGCATTTACACTGTGATAATTGCTAAGTGTTTTGTTCACCCGCATCATTTTTTCACCGCATTTGCCTTAATTCAGCCTAAGTATCCATCAGCATTCTTTTTATGCATGCGCATTTGCTACAGTGTCCATCAGCATTTCTTTTTTGCATGCGCATGCTACAGTGTCCATCAGCATTTCTTTTCGACAGAATAATTACCAGTGTTCATCCGCATTTGCAAGGTTCATCCGCTTTGCAAGTGTTATCCACATTTTCAAGTTGTTCATCCTCATTTGCAAGTATTCATCCGCATTCATTTTGTTCATCCGCATTAGTTTTGTTCACCGCATTT
Organism: Flaveria sonorensis; assembly: GCA_025506505.1. NCBI lineage: Eukaryota > Viridiplantae > Streptophyta > Magnoliopsida > Asterales > Asteraceae > Flaveria > Flaveria sonorensis. Next base: position 46,082,320 of record CM046437.1, on the reverse strand, counting down.
ACAGTTGTTCACCGCATGGTTTGTTCATCCGCATTAGTTTAAGACTTAAGAAATTTCTGGATTTTGGAAGATCAATTAGGGTTGACACTTGATGATGCTTGTATCTGATTATCTTATGCATGTTGTGGGCTGTCCTTATGTGCCTATTATGATATTAACATGTGACTTTATGTGGATTGCCTATGATCATAAAGTATTATTATTAATCAAGGGAAGATTAATATTAACGAAAAGTGGAACATAAGGAATGAAAAGACTTGCAAGTAAAAATTTACAGGAGGTGCACGACCATGTTGTCGTTAGCTCAACTGTGTACGGTTTAGCTAACCCAAAGGATGTACACAGGGTCAATCTTTAAGATTGAGGGGACCACTGTTGCTGCCCCGGTACTGGTGCCAGCATATGTGCACCACGGATGGAGTCTATTTATAGACTTCAAGGCCCAGTACCAGGTTTATGCGCATTATATGGGGGTATAGCACTTTGGTCCATATCGACAGTGAAAGATAATAATAATAAGCAAGAAAGAGAATGGTGATGATGTAATGGATATGATTTGTATGTATGGTGTGTGATCACATCCGAAAGAAAGATAAGATATTTTCTTTAAGAAGTATTTTGTATACAAATCTATCAAGATATTTTTATGTTTTAAAACTAGGACTCACTCAGCAAAGCTGACTTTTATGCGTTTTCAGTTGGCAGGTAATATTGCTGAGGATGGCACTCGGGGAGGCTACTCGTGGGACAAGGCTGACATCCATTCATGAATATAAACATTGTTGTTTTGTAATGCAAACTAATGATCTTTTGTAACTATACAAACATGTATTACTTAGCAACAGCGTTTATAAATAAATGAATGGCTTTTAAATGTTTAAATTCCGCTGCAATGTGATAATGAATTATGAATGTTTATGAATAGTGCTGTGAATGTCAACTGTGAGGTCTCCGGAAACGGGGCCTTACAAGAAATTTTGGAACAAGGTTGGCAGCGGATGAATAACTGCCAAAAGCGGATGTACAAGAAGATGCAGGGTGAAGATCAGTCCAGTACACAGCGGATGAACAACACACACAGCGGATGCCTAAGTCCACAGCTGATGAACATTTCCACAGCGGGCAAAACCTACAAAGCAAAACACACAAGATTCACAGAGGATGTTCAACACAGCGGATGAACATTCACAGCAGACCACATACAAAGAAAACACACACAAGTGTTCACAGCAGATGTTCATCCAAGTGGATGAACATTCCACAGCGGACAACATACAAGCAAACACACACAAGTTGTTCACAACGGACAACATCCAAGGCACAGCGGACATGCTATCTGACTTCCATAGCGGACAGCTTAACATCCCAACGGACAGCTAATCATCACAGCGGATAGCTTATAGACTTAGGATTATTATTAATATTCGTTTATATAAGGGTAGTCAGTAACTGTATATAGCTATGTGTTAGGCTATAAATAGCATTTAACCCTAATCCTTTGTAAGCTTTTGAACGATTCAATACAAACAAGCAGTTTATTTGATTGTGCTTTTGCACACTCACCACACACACACAAACACACTGATTTCATACTCTATTATCATGGGTTTCCGCACATGATTCTAGTGTGTTAAAGTTTGAGAGATATTGAAAAGATTCTTGGGGGAATCAACCTTTATCATGTTGAATATGTTCATGTTCATCATGAGTTTAAGCTGATTTCATTAGGTGGTATCAGCGTTTGGCTCAATCATTCATAGATTTCGATCCTCTCATTCAACAAACATGAAATCAGTTGTTCATTAGCTTCAAAACAAACATTTCAAGCTGCAAAATCTTCAAATCATCTTCTTCTACTCATAACATTCATTAAATGCAAACAAACATGATTTCAAAATGGTTTGTGCATTTTGACGAAGTGTTTTTGAATTTCACACATACACAAGATTTTTGTTGTTTTAATAGATAAAACAATACACAAGTATTGTTTATCTCTTGTAACATCATTCAACAGAAGGTTTTCAATGACAAAATCATCATCATAACCTGTAAATCTCATTAGTTTTAAAGGGTTTTAGCAACATTTTCAAATAATTGTTGAACACTGTTTCATTGGTTTTCTTCGAAACAAACAGTATTTGATCATTCTGAACCGGTCAGATTGTTCATTATCATCACAAACCCGGTGACAATCTTACTAGAACACATTTTTGTTCTTCATTCAACAATCGTTTTGTTGAAATTTTGAAGAATAGTTGAACCGCAAAACATCAAAACCCTAGAAAACCCTAGGTTTTTATCTGAAAATACATTCATAATCAAGGGAATTGTGTTTGTTTATTTGAGAAACGAAGAAGAACAGTATTCTTCTTTTAAAATTTTTCGAAAAGCTACTTTT